>OX637648.1:6162400-6214667 GCA_951802225.1 Euspilapteryx auroguttella | reverse complement strand
GGGCGGCGCGCTGCCCTGCGAGCTCACGGCCGCGGCCTCGTCGCCCGCCGCGCCGCCCTCCGCGTCGACCGTCTACAAACACAATATTCAACCTGGTCGGGCCGAGGGCGGCGCGCTGCCCTGCGAGCTCACGGCCGCGGCCTCGTCGCCCGCCGCGCCGCCCTCCGCGTCGACCCGTCTACAAACACAATATTCACCTGGTCGGGCGAGGGCGGCGCGCTGCCCTGCGAGCTCACGGCCGCGGCCTCGTCGCCCGCCGCGCCGCCCTCCGCGTCGACCCGTCTACAAACACAATATTCACCTGGTCGGGCGAGGGCGGCGCGCTGCCCTGCGAGCTCACGGCCGCGGCCTCGTCGCCCGCCGCGCCGCCCTCCGCGTCGACCCGTCTACAAACACAATATTCACCTGGTCGGGCGAGGGCGGCGCGCTGCCCTGCGAGCTCACGGCCGCGGCCTCGTCGCCCGCCGCGCCGCCCTCCGCCTCGCACTCGCTCGCCTCGCCCACCTCGCCCGTCGACCCGTCTGACAAACACAATATTCATTAACCGACGACTTCGCAAAAGCGGAAGTTCTCAGTTTATGTAATTGTCAGCTTATTGAAGGCCCTTTCCTTCAATAAGCTGGCAAATACATAAACTGAGAAAATCCTCTGTTTCGAAGTCGGTTAAATAGGTACTAGAACCTTCTTCTGAATGTAACAAATACTATTCTGAAACCCGAATCAAAATTAGTTCAGCCAAACGCGAGATAATCGCGGACAAACATACATACATACAGGTCAAACTGATAACTTCCTTTTTTATAGTCGCTTAAAAAAATAAATTATTTTATTAATTCAACGGGCCTAGAATGTTGTAGAATGCGTGCCAGATTAGTCTACGCGTGGTGAAAATATAACCAATTAAAAATCAGCCATTTGTTTGAATTGCGGGTGAAGTACGTATACAGTGGCACCACCAGTCGGGCGCAGATTTAGCTGGCGCAGACTTCATTCTGCAGAATTTGACATTAGGTATGCAACTATGCAAGTGATCCCAACTACTGTAGGCTACAGTACAGATGGGAACACTTGTATTGCATGTAGCACGCACAACTAAATGCTGAAGAAATACTGAAATAGGCCATCAAAATCATCACTTCAATAAATTTATTTATGATTTTGATTATAAACAGGTTTTTTAGAATATAACATTGTAGAAGGCAAAATAAATATATTGAGTATTGAGTACTTATGGCGCGCACTATAGGTATTCCATTCACAGACAATCTTGCTTGTTTGTTATACAAATATGGTAATGTTGTACCTGCGTTGTGGCGGGCGCGGGCGAAGGCGAGGGCTCGGGCTCGGGCGCGGGCTCGGGCGCGGGCGCGGGCGCGGGCGCGGCGTGCGGCGCGGGCAGCGCGGCGGCAGGTCGGCGTGCGTGTCGTGGTGCGAGGCGGCGCCAGCCTCGGCGAAGGTGAAGCGCGCGCCGCCCGCCGCCGCCGCGCCCGCCCCGCCGCTGCCCACCGGGGACACCACGGCTTCGCCAAACCTGCAATGATTGCTAATTATTAATAGTAGATTGTTTAACTAGGGAGCAAGGTAATTTTTTTACGGCGAGGGCGTTTGTTTGAATCCAGAACGAAGGAGCCTAGCGAGGGATTCTTTAGTAGAATCCCGAACGTAGCGAGGGATTCAAAGTACGTCGCCCGAGCCAAAAATATATTTGCTTCCGTGTGTTACACTCTACTTTTCATCACCATCTATGAAAAAATTATATATTGTTATATGTGATTAAAAATTTAAAATCAAATGAGGAATAACAACTTAATTGAAATTAAATAGTATCTTATATTATGATATATATCTATAATTATGATTATATCCGATAATTATCCGGGGTAGACCATTTAGTCATATATTGTTTTGGCTGGAGACAAAAATACAGCCCGATCAGATCGACGAAATAATCGTCGCTGAGCTGCCTAATAAAGACGAAGACCCACTCCTGTATTTCGGCCCAACCGACTGAAGATGTCGGTTGATGCGGGCAGCTATGCCTCTGTCGAAGAGCTTTCCGGCGATAGGCCGGAAATCTGACGGAGCGACAGAGTCGGCGAGCCGGCCCTTTTTTATGATGAGGACCAGCTTGCCCGTTTTTCACTGCAGAACACACCTTGTTCCATACAGATGGAGAACAGGCTGCGGAGCCAAATCTCCAACGCCTACAGCTTCAACGACAGGAACCAGGCCTACGTAGCTGTACGCGCTGAGTAGCAGCATCTCCCCCAGCATGCAGGACACGAAACCCTCTCCCCGCGTTATACTCTCCGGCCGGAGCACGTGGTCCGCGGAGGGACGAACGGCTATGGCTGCGAGGCCTGAGCGGTCCGAGATCCATCCGTTGGGCACAAATCCTCCGAAATAGTAGGGCTCTGCCACCACCGCGACGTGAATTTGCCACTGCGCCAGACTTGCATGAACAGGTCCATGGCTGTGGCGCAGTGGTTCAAGTTCGCCTGCAGGATCCGGTTGGCCATTACTGGTCCTGAGGCGGAACGACATCCATGGCCACCGCGAATTGGCTATCGGCGGTGACAGGCCTAGGGTAAGCACCGGGCCCCTTCCCCTATCCTTTTCCCTTTCATTTGGCCCCTTGGCTGGTCTTGCCGCAGCTGCCCAGACTGTTTGAGGCCGGAAGCTGGCCGCTCGCCTGGTAGAGCGGGCATCTAACATCAGCCTCGCAGTTTCGGGCAATGTGCCCTGGTCGACCGCAGCGGTAGCAATGGCCACTGCGGTCGTTCTGCGAGGTGCAGTCTGCCCGGAGGTGCCCCGTCTCCAGACACCGAAAGCAGCGCCTCGTACGCCGCGGGAGGAGCCTAGCCCGGACAATGCTCCATCCGAGCTTGAGTTTTCCGGCGAGTGCGATCTTCCGAGCCGCATCTGTCGGGCAGCGTACCCACACTGCGCCGAGGCCCCTCTCGTTGACGATGCGCCCCACCTGGACGTCCGCCACCCTGCAACAACCGCTTGCTGCGACTGCGGCTGCGGTTTCAGCAGGGGTGACGGAATCGTCCAGATCTGGAGACCCTCACCGTATCTTCGGTCAACTCCTCCCTTAGTTTCTGGGCTAAGGCGTCTGCCTTGGCCCTGGCTTCTTCTGGAGGCCCGGAGATCTCCAGCAGGCGGGCACCGGTTGCAGCCGCACGAAAGCGGATGCTGTCAATGCCCAGGCCTGCCAGGTCGAGCCTCCCGATTGCAGCGGAGATCACCTGAGCATAGCATCCAGACCGAGCAATCGTCCGGAGCTCCTCCATCTCCCTTCGGAGGAGGGCCATTTCTCAATGGAGGCTCCTCGCCTCCTCCCGGGCTGCCTTCGCCTCTCCCTTGAGGCGAGCGTTCTCTGCCGCGAGCAGCCTGCTCTCCTCAGAGGAGGATCTGTTCCTCAGCTCCTCGGTATTCCTAGAGATGAAGCCGAGGCGGCTACCCCCCCCCCCCCTCCTCTCCATCCCGTCGCGATGCCCGGCGCGCTTTTCAGACTGCATCGCAAACATCGGCCACGGCGCTATGGCGGTTTTGTTTACTGTTTGATTTTTATAATTCGTAATATCTTTTGAATGGAAAGTCCAATTTAAATAATTTAAAAACTATTTTATAGGTAGTTAAATGATCTTGACCATAAAATAATTTATTTGTATAAGGATTAATATAAACACATAAATAGCATGGTTTGAATTTGGTTAGCATTTTCATTAATGTTTAAAATGAAAAAAGTTGTTGTAGTGACATAACTACAATAGTTGGACATATGCTACCGCGGAGTTTTTTGTAGACATTATTATGTTCTTCAATATTGTTGTACATTATTTTGTTCTATCGCTAATAGTTTCGACAGCGCATTCGACGAAAGACATTTTAAGACAAATTTTTCTACACCTTCGGTTACATTGTTCAAATTTTACCAAGGATCCCTAATTTTTTTCAAAATGAAATGTAGCCTATGTCAAATTGGAAGAATGTAGCATTCTATTGGTGAAAGAATTTCTTAAATCGGCCCAGTACTCTTTGAGCCTATTCATTACAAACATACAAAAATAGGTACAAATCTTTCCTCTTTATAATATTAGTGTAGATTTCTAACAAATATATATACCTATATGTACTCTCCGTCTTATTCATAAAGATACACTACATTTTAAAACCGTGTACTTCGAAGCTACTTACCTAATTAGGTATGAGGGGGGGGGGGCTCGCAGCTGTGACATGCGCGCGTCGAAATACGAAATGTCACGGCAGTTTTAAATTTTATTACTTTTCATACAAGCCGAAGTTAAATCGAGATGTTTATACCTACCGCACAATTTTTCTTTCCGATTTTCGTTTCTGCTAACAAGAATTTGCGTTTAGGTAAGGTATTTGTAATAACGAGTTTTTTTAAACCATCTGAGTAATATAAAACAGATTTCTTAATTCTGAAAAATATAGATGTAAGATTTAGTTTAGACAAGTTATTAAAAAGTAACAAGATCTAATGAATTTCACTCTGTAGAAATAAATATCAAAGTAAACCCTTTTTGTAGTGTTTTCTCAATATAAATAAAACCACTGGTTGTTTTAATTTTAAACAAATAACGATATAGTTTGAGTTGATAACTTTTTTTTATTTGGAACTAAAATCACACCCTAAGGCCTCCTTTACGAAGACGCGGCGTGTTGTGCGGGATGTCGTGTGGGCTCCGACGCGGGCGCCACCACGGGCGCCGCCGCGGGAGCCGTCGCTTTTCCTTATACGATATCGAACATAGGCCTATGCGCGTCTCCGTAAACGGTCTCATACTATTGCTATACACTTGATTTGGGCGCAGCACGCCCCGCAGCACGCCCCGCACGACGCCCCGCGAAACGCCCTGCGTCATCCTAAATGCGGCCTAATGGTGGATAAAATAGGGTTGACTTTTTATTCACTCACAGATTGTATTGACATATTGTAATTAACATGAGAACTGCTCGCATAATTATATATATTTTTTATATAAATGTAAATTGTGGCATTCCTCCAACCTTTTTAACCGACGAAAAAACAAAAAGGGAGAGGTTCTCAATTCGTCGCGTATATATATATATTATGTATGATCACGCATAACTTTTTACTGTGTGGACCGATTTTGATAATTCCTTTTTTAATCGACAGGGTATACCTTGAAGTTGGTCCCGTAAAAATTTGGAAATAAAATTCCAACCCTAATGGTGGAAAAATAGGGGTGACTTTATTGTTCACTCACAGATTGTATTGCTGTGTTGTGATTTACATGAAAACTGCTAGGTATAATTATGAGTCTTTTTTATATGAACTTTAATAATCATAATCTCAGCCGATAGACGTCCACTGCTGTACATAGGCCTCCCTCACAAATCGCCTCACCGACCGGTCGTGATCGAACCTCATCCTGTTAGTCCCTCAACCTTCACCAGGTTGTGTGGCCACCTTTTGGGGTGCGGCCACCTTGTGAAGAGTGATTAGCTGGAGTCAAAAAAAAATTAGCCCAAAAACTGAAAAGCAAAAAATAAAAACTTTTTATCAAAAAATTAAACCGCCGAAAAAACTAAAAAGCATTAAATAATAGGGAAACATTTTCTATTAGGCTTTAATTTACTCACTTCTTAAAGTAATTTTGGATTACCAAGAAATTTTGAGTCGGTGCCACAGATCACTAAATTACCTGAAATTCAAAGAAATAACCGAAAAACGTGTGTCGCTGCGCATCGCGCTTTACGTAGATAATGAATTTGCTTGTGTGGTGTGGCGCCGACTGATGTTTTTGTCAGAATGAAGACATTAATTTTGTATGTCTCAGATTGTTTAAAAAAATCTCAAAAACACAAAATTTTTAAGCACTAAGCCTGAAGTAGCTTTACTGGAGGTCTACTTCTCTGGTTGTTGTATGGTAAATACGTGACATCCAGTCAAAACTGACATATGTCAAATAACTAAAACTTTTTATGGATAACAGGGTATATATATGTCGGATATAGTCGCCAACTTGACTAGATCCGCTCTAGTTACGTCAGAACGCCAGCGCCATCTAGTTGGCGCTGAACGGAGTTTAGGAGAGACCTGGCTATGGGAGCTCTAGCCTGGCAGCAAGACTTCTCTACCAGCCGTCGAGCAGACCGGTCGCCTGCCTAGAAACTGTTCCGCGTTCTGAACTGTAATTTAGTGCTAAGATACTGTTACCCGTACGTTTACATATTAGAAAGTGTATATTCAAAGTGTTAACCGTTTTCCTGTAACCGACATACCCACGATACGCCCACAAAGCATCGTTATGGACAAGGGAATGAAAAAAGATCAGCCTGCCTCCGTCATCAGAAGTGGGATCCATGTCGGTTCAGCGTCAAGACGACAGCGGCGGAACAAGTGAAAGCGACCGATGGCGAACTCTGCTCGAAACTCAAAACGCCAACATGAGAGCGCTCATAGAGGCTCTGCAGACACCAAATTTGAGTTCAAAAGTCAAGCTACCCGAGTTCGATCCAGAGTGGCTGTCTCATACTCATACTGCATACCAAGGCATGAATTGGCGCGAATTAAAGACGATTTTTATGACGAGACTAGCTTTTGCCCGCAGCTTCGCAAGCGCTTTTTTATAATAAATGTAAATTACTTGTTCATTTGTTTTGTTATATACTCTCTAATCTGTGGTTATACTCACAAATATCAGGATATCATTTCTAATTTATAATCCAAACCCCTAAAGAAATCAATATCAAGCAGTTTCCTTTTACAATACAAAAATCTTTAGCTGTTTGGGCTGCAAGCTTTAAATCCGTTTTACTGAATACATAAACTAACCTTAGCCTATATGCATATTCTGACGCTTCAAAAAAAAAAACCAGTTCATCTACCCGGTATACTCCGTTTACTTTCATCATCATCATCGCTCGCTACCGATAGACTTTCACTGCTGTATATTGGTCTTGGGCGACTCTTATCCAGTATACTCCAACAACCATTTCTCTTATCATATATACAAACTGTTAACCCCTGTATCAGCGAACGCATAAACTAAGAGGACGCCCCTTTATAATTAAGCTTTATGTCCACCATGTAGGATTTTAAAATTTCTACCTTTTTCGTAATCAGAACTCCCAATATCCTTAAAAAAATCCACACATATCGATTTACATTTTGCATTTATAAATTAAAATGATGATGTCTTTTTTGTAATAAAGATTTCAAAAACCTAGAAACATCACCAATTTCGATTTGTAAGAATAATAATAAGCGGTTTCGGTTTTTCATAAAAACTTAGTATCAAGGACTCCTGTATACGGCGTCCCGTTTGTTTTTCGTAATTAGCGCCCCCAACAATCTAGAAACATCACCCATTTCGAATCAAAGAGAATCTACAGTGTAAATTTCAACTTTCTAAATCCAGACGTTACAACCTGTATACAACGTCCCGTTTTTTTCGTAATTAGCGCCCCCAAGAAAAATAATGAGCGGTTTCCGTTTTTCATAAAAAAATTAACACCCTGTATCAAGGCTTTCAGGACTAATGAACGCAGTTTTGATATCATTTGATGTTTGAGTATTATAAGGAGCTTATTTTGAAAATTTCAAGTTTCTAGTGTCATTAGTTTATATTTTAGTAAAAAACTTGTTTCAACCTGTATATAAACTCGGGGGCAAAATATAAAAAAAATAAACCATTTATGATGTTGGTGATGCAAAAAGAATCTTCACCCAATTCAATTTGTAAGAAAAATAATGAGCGGTTTCGGTTTTTCGTACAAACTTAAACATCCTGTATCAAGGACTCCAGTAACTATGAAAGCAGTTATGATACCATATTTGATGTTTTAATATTAATAGGAACTTATTTTGAAAATTTCAAGTTTCTAGTGTCAATAGTTTAGATTTTAGCGATAAACTTGTTTTACCCTGCATAAGAACTTAAGAACTCAGGGGCAAAAAAAAACTACTTGTTTTTAATGCAAAGAGAATGTAAAGTGTTAATTTACACTCTAAATCCAGACGTTTAGGAGTTTCATACACACTGTTACACCCTGTATACGGCGTCCCGTTTGTTTTTCGTAATTAGCGCCCCCAACAATCTAGAAACATCGGCCATTTCGAATCAAAGAGAATCTACAGTATACATTTCAACTTTCTAAATCCAGACGTTACACCCTGTATACGGCGTCCCGTTTTTTTTTTCGTAATTATTTTACGAGTGAGTTTAGTAAGTTTATCAATTTACGAAAATGTAGGCGTAAAATATTACAATTTATCTCTCGTTTAGAATCCTACGAAAGTTTATAAATTTCCTAGAAAATTTATAAATTTACGGTTCTTGTTATTTTCCGGTGACACATTTAGTGTATATATACTCTTGATAGTATTCCGTACTAATTTTCATGATGTTATATCTGTCTCCATGCTTCTTGCCATTTTTGTCTTTTAAATGTGTAATCCAAGATTTATTGGCATTGATTCCCTTTTTAGCAATTTTTAGTGATCTATTATAAATTTTATGCTGTTTTCACAAGTTTTGTATTATATTTTCTTATATCTCTTCCAGAGATGTACAAGATACCTTTAAAAAAGTATCTGAATACAAGATGCAAATACCTTTTTAAAAATGTATTTCAGATACCAGATGCAAATACCTTTCTAAAATAGTATCTGAAATACCAGATACAAAATACGTATCTTTAAGATACTTTTTATAGATAAAATACTTTTTACATGATTTTTTTTTTTTGTTTTTTTTAAGATTAAATCTCGTTCATTTCGTAAATTGAACACACAACATTATATAATACAAGCTGGCACGGCAAACTTTTTTTTTTGGGTAATGAGGAAAAATGCTTTACGCACTTCCGGCCGCTCGGAGGAGCGACGGGGGTGTGTGAGGCTTGCACCCACGAAAACTCCCCGGGTGACGCCTCAGCAGAAAGGACCCCGGGATCCGACTCAAAGCCTTCCGCTAGGAATCCTTCCCACACGCCCTGCAGTACCGGGCTGAAGAATAGGACTGAGGTATCCCCTGTCGTAAGAGGCGACTAAGAGGGGACCCCGGGGTCGTTGGGAGTTATAATGACTACACGAGGCCCAGGGCCTCGTGTAGTCATTATAACGGCCCCGAGAAGGACGATGGAACGCGGTGTCCTGATTCCGTCGTCGAGCGTTGGGAAAGAGATCCACGCTCCCGGAGGACGATCACTATGTCACCCCGAGAAGAGGCCAAAGGGCCAATGCTGGAGGGAGTCGCGGAGTTGAACATAAAGATCGAAAGATCTTCCGTGACCACCTTGCTAACAGCCGAGATGGCCACCGGCGGGGATTTAGTGGGTTCGAACACCACATAACCCTGCGGCTCCCAACGGGGCTGCAGGGTACTCGTTAAAAAAAAGGAATCCTTCCCACGCATAGTTGCATTGCAAGCTTCTGCCTGGGGGAGGGTATCTTTACTCTCCCCTGCACTTCCACTGGTGCTCCAGCGGCACAGTGCCACAAATCTGTGCCGCCGCCCATCTCGGGGCCGTTTTCATAGATGTGTAGAGCCCCCGCTCTACACACCCACAGCCTCGATGACCCCTTTTAGTCGCCTCTTACGACAGGCAGAGGATACCGTAGTAGGTACTATTCTTTAGCCCGTAACTACAGGGCTGACCTTATGAATCCTACATTATCCCAGATGAACATAATTAGTATAGATATTTCAGAATCGCAAAAATTCAGAATAGCACAAAGCAATAGCGCAAATATTACACAATTATAACCTTTGTGTTAGCCGTCTATTCTATAGGCTATGTTAATTAATCAGTAATAATTCAGGATTAAAGAAATTTAAGGATGGAGGATTAATTAAAGATTTTTTAATATCGTTATAGTGTATGGACTATTTGATGCAAAGAAACAATTAATTTTTTCCTCTTAAAACCTCGAAAAAATTAAACGCCATGTACAAACACACACTCACAATCCAATCTAAAAGTATTTTGCAAACAAAGTATCTTCAAGATAATAAGATACCTTACAAAAGTATTTAAATACCAGATACAAAATGCATTTTAAAAAAAGTATCTAGATACAAGATTGAAGATACGTATTTTGTATCTGTATTTTAGATACTTTTATCTTAGATAAGTCACATCTCTGATCTCTTCTAATAAACCTTTTTATTGTTCTATCCAATGTTCTATATGTATCTGTATCTATTTAGTTTCGGTGCTTCTGCCTTTCTTCTATTAGCTTTATTGTTTCCGATGAAAGCATCTTTAATTTATTCCTTGTATGTTTAATTTTATTGCTAGCAGTTTTAATACAGTTCTGAATAATAGTAAATTGTTGTTCTACGTTTCCCAAGTTTGTCTGTTTAAGAATATCGAAAATGTTTTTCAATTCAATCTGAAACTGTTATTTTTTTGCTATTATGGTGCTTTAATTTAACTGTTTAGTTATTGATTTATAAATTTTCTGACGATAGATTTTCATTTTAAATAATAATGTAACGCGTACTGGCCTATGGTCGGAGTTGAATTTGATATTATTGATAACGTTGACATTATTCACAATTGATTTATCCAAAGTAAGAACGTAAGCAATTTAATTTTTAGTGAGTGTTTGGGGAAACCCATGTCCACCTTCTCTGTGGCTTTTTCTCAAAGAAGGTGTTGCTGATCGCTATATCCTGACCAAAGGCAAATTGAATAAGGATTTGTGCCTTGCTCGTTGCGGGTTCCGATGCCATGCGGGCCCTGCAGTTGACAGTTATCAGTGTCAAGCCTTGGTCCTATTTTTGCGTTAAAGTCCCCCATCACGACTGTCCAACTACCTCTAGTGTCATCACATGCTTTATTAAGTAGGTCATAAAATGACTCGACTTCCTCATCAGAGTGGGTTGACATAGGAGCGTACGACTGAACAATTGTCAACACCCTCTCCTCATTAATTCGGAATCTAAGTACGGCTATGCGGTCGGAGTAAGCTCGAAACTCTAATCCAACGTTTAGCGACTAGAAAACCTACTCCGTACTGCCCTCCTGGTTTTCCTAAATAGAAGAAGATGTAAGCATCTCGTTCAATAGTATTTTCTCCGTCTCTTCTCACCTCGGATATACCAAAAATATCCCAAGGTTAATTTTCTAATGCGTTTTCCAGTTCAAGAAAACTTCCCTCAGAACCTAAAGTACGTACATTGTAAGCACAGAACAAGAGAATACAATAGAAATAGCATCATGAGATTTTAGTACTAAAACCAGTGTGTCCAAACTCACACATATAAACCAAACGCTCACTATGAAATCCAAGATACCATTGGTGATTAACGACAAAGCCGAAAAGATCTACATAACAAAACATTGAAGTAGACTATGAACCTTTTTGACAAATAAACAAAGATCAAAATCAAATAACAATTATGAAATACTTAAGATAATAATGACATACATATTATGTTAAAAGAATGAAATTAGGTTTTTCCAAAGACATGGTAGAAAGCTATACATCCTCTTTGCTTTAAAATCCTCACGCATTGTTCCTAGTTTTACTATTCGACGCTAGATGGAACTACAGCTTTTGTACTACCGCTACTAAACACTAGGTGGCTACGTCGAAAAATGAAAAACTAAGCTAGGGATGTACATATTGCGGGAGAAAGTTTGTCGATGAGAAAAACCTATCGATATACAACTTTCTTTCATATGGCTACAGGTAACAATTACTTTTTTTTAACGAAAATCTATGTGTATTCTACGCAAACGGCCTTCTTGGTGATTGGCGATGTATTGGTATTATCATATGAAAAAACCAGTCGCTCATAGAACAAAGTTTATTTTAGTGTTAAGTTTAATTTTTATTTATTTCCAATGTCGTTTTTTATTCAACAGTTATGCTTCGCATAAATAAAGATTCATAAATAAAAATGTGTTTAGTTATAAAATTGTATATACCTACAGTACTGCAAAAGTTATAATGCGCATAGAAATCTTCGACACTGTTCGACAACGGTCGTATTCCCAAGCGACGTAAGACGATATGTATTTAAGGAGGTTAAGTGCATTTTCTGCATGCGTAATTTAGTAGAATTATGATTTTTGATTGAGGTGTTTCCGTGAAATCGACAATTAGCGAATCTGCATGCGCATTATTAATTTTGGAGTAAGTACTGTACTTTAAATGAAGCTTTATTTTAACCAAAGTAAACAATTTAGGTGGATGGGTAGATAGACCAATAAAACAAGATGGGTTTTATATTTATATTATTTTATCTTATTTAATATCGAAGTACTTGCTTGTTTATTACTTGCCTTAAACTCTTAACTAATCTTGGTTTTTTTAATACATAATATTTAGCATTTTTTCTTCTCTAGGTATTGTTTATTGAAACTCCTCTTAGCTTAAGAAGCTTTCATGATGGCTCCATCTTCAAGTTTATGCTTAAGTGTATTAGGTTCTGAGCTTGGCCCAAGGTGATCCAGTAACACAGGCTGTAAATAAATGAAAAGAAAAATAAAATATAGCACACTATAAGAGTGACGACTTGTCTTTATACAATACTAGTCGACCCGGCAAACTTCGTACCGCCTAACCTATTATTAGAACGTGCATGTTTTATACTTATAAACCTTCCTCTTGAATCACTCTATCTATTAAAAAAATCCGCATTAAAATCCGCTGTATTTTTAAAGATTAAAACATACCTAAGGACTGATGCGGAAAGCGACTTTATTTTTTACATATTACAACATTATTGTAATATGATGATGATGCTAATATAATTTCATTCATACGCAAGAGTCTAAGTTGAAAGATTCATATAATTTCATTCGTATTCAAGAAATTAACTTTAAAGTAAATCACATTTTAAACCGAAAAAAAGGTAGAGGTTTTCAAGTCGAAGCGAATACCTATTTTTTTTTTTCACTGAAAATTATTATTATCGATAGATTTTTATCATAGAAAATTATCGATAGATTTTCATCATGTTGAGCAATCTCTAACTGATTTCCATTAAACTGTTGTCAAAATGTTCTAGAAAAAGTCATGAGTCTAATACCATAGATAAAGAAGAACGCTAAGAAGGTACAGTCACAGTCACAGGACTCACAGGCTTCAATGAAAATTCAATTTTACTGCTCCGTAATTAGGGTGTTTTCATTTTCTCACTTATGGTTTTGTTTTCTTGTTCATGTATAATTTCAAATTTATTTAAAAATACAGTGAAATATTACTTACCGATGTAATGATACGGCATAATTAGTACTTTTAAGTCCCCGACTTTAATTTTTGCATTCCAACACAGCACAATATGGCATTATAGTGGTTTTTTTTTCATATTTTTCCTGGTGGTTTGTTTACAAGAAGCTTAAAGCAACTGAGCTTATCAAATCTGTCAAAAACTACGAATAGGCACTGCAGAGCTAATGATAGGCACGCGGGCTCCGCCTACTCGCGATTTCTATTTAGAGAGAGAGAGCATCTTCCTTGTTCTGTGATTGTAAGTAATAATGTTAATTTTGTGTTCAGTGTCCGATTTCTTAGCCGTGGTCGTTTGATAGTAAGCGATCGCCCGGGGATTTTTAGCACCCCATGCTCCAGAGCTACCTGGCATACCATCGTAGCTAGGGCCACTGGAGCTGCCGGGGACTGGGGGCCTGGGTCTTGGGTTGTAGGTTTTCATAATAATGGGGGAAAGGTTTGGACATTTAACAAATAGTAATGGAGAAGGCAAGTACGCACCCGTCGTTGCGGCGCGGCACGTAGAGCGTGGGCGTGGAGGGCACGATGCTGTCGTCCGCGTCGTCCGCCGCGCCGCCGCCCGCTGCGCCGCTCTCTGGTATGTACAATTCACATCATTATTCATAGGGATTAAAATTGAAATTCTTTAAAATATTGGCCAGCCAGTGTGAGCTCAGTGCGGATTGCCGGACGCAGTAACATCATGAGTTCGTTTTGAATATAACTCAAAATGAGGCTATTTGCAACATCCAGACAATTCGGAAAAACCTATGGAGGCTATACAACATAATTGTTTTTTTTTTTTTTAAGAATCAAATACTGAACACGGCGGAAGATGGTTGGTTCAATAGCTTAATGTCATTACTTTGTAACTCTTCTAAAATCAGATGATCACAACAAGTAAACTACCTGCAGCAAAAAAAAAATCCTAGAAAAAGCAATACATCATCATCAACAACACTGGTTAATGTAGCATTGTTATTTATTGTGTACTTTTTTAGTTTTAAACTTATGTTTCCAACAATAACAAAATTAAAAAATTTATAAACCCCCGACTAAGTCAGATCATCTAAACTACACCCTTATCAACTAAACTAGAACTAGAGCTGATCATCTTCAAAAAGTCATGGTTACCTTACCATATACTTTCAATATCATTGATGTAACATGGTACCAAATGTCATCAGATCATCTTCATACGGCTGATCTGGTCATGGTTACCTAACTATATAGTTTCAATATCAAAGAAGTAAAACTGTACCAAATTTAAAATCGATAGGACATATGGAAGGTAGTTAGATCATCTCATCCACTATTTAGGATTTGTTTATCTTCAAACGGCTGATCAGGTAATGGTAACCTTACCATAAAGTTTCAATATCATTGATGTAACATGGTACCAAATGTCAAATCGATCGGACATAAGGAAGCTAGTTAGATCTCCTGATCACCTAAAAAAAAACTGAGGATCTTTAAACTGCTGATCAGATCTTCATGAGACATGACTAAGAACACTCAGGCTGAAATTATCTAAGATACAAAAAAAAACTTAACGAAAATAGGTTCATCCGTTTGGGCTCTACGATGCCACAGACAGATACACGGACAGACAGACACACATATAGACAGACTCACAGACAGACACATAATTAAAATTATAATGATTTTTCGTCGCGGGTTAAAAAAAATTAAATTTGGCGGGTGTGTGACTCACGCTCAGTGCCGCTACTGCGGCCGCGGGACCCTCCGGGGACTGCGCCGGCGTGTCCTGTTGCTGGGGAGGGGGAGTGACTCACTCTCAGTGCCGCTGCTGCGGCCGCGGGACCCTCCGGGGACTGCGCCGGCGTGTCCTGTTGCTGGGGAGGGGGAGTGACTCACTCTCAGTGCCGCTGCTGCGGCCGCGGGACCCTCCGGGGACTGCGCCGGCGTGTCCTGTTGCTGGGGAGGGGGAGTGACTCACTCTCAGTGCCGCTGCTGCGGCCGCGGGACCCTCCGGGGACTGCGCCGGCGTGTCCTGTTGCTGGGGAGGGGGAGTGACTCACTCTCAGTGCCGCTGCTGCGGCCGCGGGACCCTCCGGGGACTGCGCCGGCGTGTCCTGTTGCTGGGGAGGGGGAGTGACTCACTCTCAGTGCCGCTGCTGCGGCCGCGGGACCCTCCGGGGACTGCGCCGGCGTGTCCTGTTGCTGGGGAGGGGGAGTGACTCACTCTCAGTGCCGCTGCTGCGGCCGCGGGACCCTCCGGGGACTGCGCCGGCGTGTCCTGTTGCTGGGGAGGGGGAGTGACTCACGCTCAGTGCCGCTGCTGATGGCCTCGACCTGCGAGCGCGGCGCGGCGGCGGCCGCGGGACCCTCCGGGGACTGCGCCGGCGTGTCTTGCTCCTGAGAAGTTACTCACATCATCAACTTAAGCTAACAACAAATGTTATCTCATGATTTGATATCTCATTGAGTGGGACATAAAGAAAAGAAAAAAACCATGACAGCTTCTTGCGTCCTCGCTAAGAATGTATGTGTGAGCGAGACAGCATGATGGTTGTCATGGTTTAAGAAATCTATTCTTTATGTGCGCCGCTTAAAAAAAAAGTGTTTATATTTTCCATAATAAGTATAACTAAGAATTAGTGAAAGACATGAAAGAATTAGTAATTTACTAAGCAAGCAAGCTAGCTTATAACAGTACTAAGTATTATATATCAATTTATATGTCACGGCTCAGATATCTTTTACATTATCTGCGCAGTGTGTGGTCGTCCATAGAAATTTATGTTGAAAGATGATCTGCGCCGATACAGATATCTTATCGTATCTGCGCAGTCTGTAACGGGCATAAGGCTTAGATCTAAGCGTGTTTCCTCAAGACGCGATATCGATCGCACGATAAAAGTTCGATAGGCAATATAAATCGCTCGTACATCCCAATGATGCAATTCTGTATCGTCGCGATATCGAGCCAGCCCCGGATCTAGGGGGGGCTGGCCGGGCCCGTGCCCCGGGCGCCAAGATCAGGGGGGCGCCAAATTCACACTCCCTAGCGCGGCGTAAGGCCAGCGCTCCAGCGCGACGCTATAGCGCTGTCTTTTTGACAAAGCCTGGGTGACAAAGCATTTGAGTGAATTCTCAGCGAAATCAATCGAGTCAAAGAATATATTATCCTGGCCCGTTTCTTGGCACTAATGGATGGTCTGTGGTTTCCTATCCTGTACTGTGTTTATAATATTATTTCAAGGATCAGGTAGGCATGTTCAAATGTAGATCAATAAGTTGACATCTGCGGCCGTAGCATGAACAAAGAGATGGGAGATCGCTACTCAGAATAATTGAGCATGCCTGACCGACCATTTGTCGAATCGTTCTGTCACTTTTACATATAAATGCGGAAAAATGTATTAAGATGATGTCAAAAGAGGTCAAGTGACAGAAAAACTCGACAAATTGTCGGTCATGCTACGACCGCTGATTGGTGAAATTATATACATAAAAAAGGTAAAATTGAATATAACTGGGCAGTGGGGGCGCCATTTTTCAGTTTTACCCCGCCTAAAAAAATTTAAGATCCGAGGCTGTATCGAGCGCGCTGTTGGATACCAAATTTATCTGCATTTCTTATAGGAAAGAAGTTCATAGATACATGTTTGTCAGACGAAGACGTCAAAAACACTTTTGAGTTTATCCATACATAGAAAAAAAACCTAGTCACAACATATAAATAGATCAAATAAATTTACCTTTGCATCGCATAGCCTCCAAAACTACTAAACCGATTTGAAAATTTTATTTGACTATTGGGAAGCTACACTATTCCGTAGTAACAGTAACATAGTCCTCCTATATTACATTTTCAAAAAAAATATTGATACTTACTTGAGGGGCGAACGCGTGCGATACTAGTGCCACTTCGGTAAATAATTATAATATCTTCTAAACCATGGATAAATAATTAATACCTTCTAAAAATATGCTTCTTTGACCTCCTAGATAATCTTGCTTAGAATTTTTAAGGCTTTTTTTATATTATTTTATAAAACTAAAGTGGACACTTTAGGCAACAAACGGTTTATTCCTTAGATTATGAACCTGAAAGCTACACAACAGGGCCTTAAAAAGTCCAAAAAAGATTATCTAGGGAGTCAAAGACGCATATTTTTGATTTTAGCTATGGTTTAAAAAAAAAAAAATTTTTATCGGAAGTGGCGCAAGTTTCGCAACGTGTAAGCCCTTAAAATTAAAAAAAATGTAACCCTAGGTGCAAAAATATATCCTTACGTATTCTTTACATCGCGCGCGCTGCGAAAAGTATTAGAGGATCTAATCAAATGTACTAATACGATATGTAAGATTCGGTAAAATAAAGTGAGACAGGGTAGGTTATGATGGGGTGCTGGCCAGAGAACCTCCACGCGGTGCACCCTGGGCAACAGCGAACGATCACACTTTTCGTTTCCCGTTTGGTGTGATCGTCCGGTGGCTAATAATCTGGCGGGAGTGGCGCTCCTCATGCTCTCTGCTCTATCAGAGAGCATAGTGTGAGTCGAGGAGAGCGGGGCTTGAGACTTCCACCACGGCGTACTCCTCGGCGCCGAGTGGGGACTTACAAGCCCTGCTGAACGAGGAGGAAGAAGAGTGGAGGAAGAAAAGAGGAAGAGAGAAGTGGAGGAAGATGGCGACGCGATGGGTGCGGGAGTTGGGAGCTCCCCAATGGCGCGCCCACGTGGAGATTGATGGCTCGGCTGATTAGAAACCCTGCGTTATTAGATGCCGGGATTCCCCTTCTCCGAGGTCGGCTCGATGCTCGCCGATTGTTGGGAGCAGATGCCCACGGCTGATCCGAACGCGCAGGGGAGTAGATGCCGGGCTATCATTTCTCCACGCTTTGCGGTCAGCTTGATGTCGCCGTCGCTGCCGCAATGGGCGTGCCGATGGGGCGCTCACAATGCCCCGTAGGAGAGGGTGGCAGTGTCCTATCCAGGGCACTGTCACACACGATCGCTGGGTGCTGCGGCCAAGGTGGAACGGCTGGTAGCACCTGGCGGTCGAGGAGGAAGGGCGGGGACTTGAGACTTCCACCATGGCACTAATTTTCTGGGTGCCATGGGGGGAGTGACAAGCCCTGCTCCGGCTCGACTGCCGACTGGGGCGGTCGAAGAGGAGAGCGAGCGGAGCCCCAAAGGTTGCATCACGGTGGATCACACACGCTGTGGCGGGGCCGATGGGTCCCGATCCGCTCTGCAGCACCGCTGCAGGACCCCGAGGTCGTTGGGTACACGAGGCGGGGGCCTCGTGTAGTCATATAACGGCCCCGAGAAGGACGACGGAACGCGGTGTCCAGTTCCGTCGTCGAGCGTATGAAGAGCCATTCGCGCTCAGGGGGGACTATCACCACCTGTCCCCCGTGAAGAGGCTAAACAGCCAATGCTGGAGGGGGTCGCGGAGTTGAACACAAAGTTCGAGAGATCTCCCGTGACCCCCTTGCTAACAGCCGAGGAGGACACCGGCGGGGTTTTAGTGGGTGCGAACCCCACATAACCCTGCGGCTCCCCCCGGGGCTGCAGGGTACTCGTTAGGAGTTTCCCCGCCTAAAAAAAAAAAAAATGGTAGGTTATGAATATAGAGGAACAAAAAAAATTTATAGTAAACTGCTCCTCCATCAATACAAAATAAACATATTTTGTCTACCCGGTAGCGAAAAGGTGAGAGCAGGAGCAGGCAACTGAATTGCGTACTTAACGTCGCTTGCAGGTCGAAACGATGTCGAGCGCTCGACCTGCCTTCATACTAAAGTAAAGTAAAGTAAAAAATGATTTATTCAATACAGGATACAAGATATCGCTTATTGAAAGTCAATTAGACTAATCTAATTAATATTGATACCTTATTTCGTAAAGTATCCTATACTGATAGAGGCGAGGTAGTTCAGGGTGCCCACTAATTGGCTCAGGCAAACAATGTTTGCCTTGCCTTACGACAATGGTCGCCTGGAGACGCCCCCAAACGAGCCCTCCTCTGTCAAATGATTCTACTCCCTTTCGCAATGATTTTACAGCGTAGAGAAGAAAGGGGTAACAAACTCTACTTTACAATTTCTCTCTTTTTTTTTTTTTTTTTTTGTTCTTATATATGTGACATTACAATTCAATTTACAGAACAAAGAACATAAATTAATAAGATTTAAAGTACATACATGAAATAATGAAAATATCGTGCAGAGCTAGACTACTTCCATGCGTCTTTGTCGTTTTCATAGTCATCAACATTGTAATAAGCTTTCTTAATCAAACCTTTTTTGATACGAGTTTTAAACTCATTATCATTCAGGATCAAAATCTCTTCTGGGATCTTGTTATAAAATCTTACTTCGTTTCCTATAAAGCATTTGTTTGTCCGTTTTAGTCTGTTCTGTGGAATACTTAGTTTGTTTTTGCTACGCGTTCTAAGGTCTTTAATTTTATCACATTTTTTATCAAACATATGTAAGTTTTTACGAGTATACATAATAATTTCAAAGACGTACTGGGACGGAAGCGTCAAAATATCAATTTCTTTGAATTTTTGTCTGAGGGACTCGCGAGCTTTAAGCTGATAAATGTTTCTAATTGCACGTTTTTGTAGTATAAAAATGACGTTAATATCTGCAGCTCTTCCCCATAGAAGCAAGCCATAGGTCATTAAGCTATGAAAGTAACTGAAATACACAAGTCTCGCGGTAGAAACATCAGTTAATTTTCTGATTTTCCAGATTGCGTACGCAGCCGAACTGAGCCTTGCCGCAAGATTTGAGATATGGGGGCCCCACTGAAGTTTCGAATCTAGAGTGATACTATTCAATCTGTATCGCCCGTCATGTGAATGCACCAGGGATGTTCCGAATGTAGGATTTTAGACATTCGCGAATGCGAATGCGAATGTGAGGCATGCGAATGCGAATGCGAATGTTGGACAAGGTAAGTGAAAAGAGTTTAGGTATAAAGAGGAAAGATTTGTTTGTTTGTTTGTAACGAATAGGCTCCGGAAATACTGAACCGATTTTAAAAATTCTTTCACTGGTAGGAAGCTACACAAACCGCGAGTGTCATAGGCTATATTAGATTTTCAAAAAAGTTAGGGATCCTTACCTAAACTCTAATAATGTAACCCAAGGTGCAATATTTTTTCCGTTGTTTACATATTTTGACAGGTGGTTTGTTTTTTATTCGGCCATTCTAGGCAGTTAAAAGAACATAGTCTATAGAGCCAAGACTTTTGTAGTATGTTATATTCTATGGCGTAACGAAGTAAGCCGAGACAGCTCGTTACGTATAATTATAATTTAAAAAAAATAAACAAATAGACTTCCGATAAAAACAAGAAACATAAACATACAATAAATGTACTTTATAAGTAGTTTTTTGTAAAAATATTTAGGGGATCGTCCAAAAATCAAAATTCACACATATACACAAAATCGGTAACTGTCTTCCAAAAACGTATCAAAATGTGGGGAATGATTTTTTACACAAATTTATAAAAAACGAGTACTTTCCCCAGAATAAATAAAAAACGCGAAAAAAATTGTATTTCAACCATGACGTATTCCTTAACGGCCTGTACTTTGAAGCTTCTTACCTAATTAGGTATGAGGGTCCCCCACCCTCGCAGCTGTGACATGCGCGCGTCGAAATGCGAAATGTCGCGGCAGTTTTAAATTTTATTACTTTTCATACAAGCCGAAGTTAAATCGAGATGTTTATACCTACCGCACAATTTTTCTTTCCGATTTTCGTTTCAGCGCACAAGAATTTGCGTTTAGGTAAGGTATTTGTAATAACGAGTTTTTTTTAAACCATCTGACAAATATAAAACAGATTTCTTAATTCTGAAAAATATAGATGTAGGATTTAGTTTAGACAAGTTATTAAAAAGTAACAAGATGTAATGAATTTCACTCTGTAGAAATAAATATCAAAGTAAACCCTTTTTGTAGTGTTTTCTCAATATAAATAAAACATTACTGGTTGTTTTAATTTAAAACAAATAACGATATAGTTTGAGTTGATAACTTTTTTTATTTGGAACTAAAATCACACCCTAAGGCCTCCTTTACGAAGACGCGGCGTGTTGTGCGGGATGTCGTGTGGGTTCCGACGCAGGCGCCACCACGGTCGCCGCCGCCGCGGGCGCCGCCGCGGGAGCCGACGCGTTTCCTTATACGATATCGAACATAGGCCTATGCGCGTCTCCGTAAACGGTCTCATACTATTGCTATACATTTGATTTGGGCGCAGCACGCCCCGCACGACGCCTCGCGCAACGCCCTGCGTGCGCTAGGCAGTACATCTCAGCCGCTGTACACATTAACATGCATTCATTTTCTTGTAAATAGTGTACCTAACCATGTGTAAATATATCATCCCTTCTTCAACCTCTGGAGTTATTTCTACTGCAGGCGGGCGGACATAGGAGTTCTCTAAATTGGCGACCTACGACGATTGGATTACAAAAACCGCAAAATTTTCAACACTCGCCCCACCAGTTCCATTGTAAGTGGCGACTACCTGCCTTCTTCTGGAGGACTCTGGGGGACTTCTGGAGAAGCGCCTCGCCGACTAATATAATAATAATCATCATCATCATCTCGGCTGCCCAAATTCAAAACCTAGTAACTGGTGTTTTTGCAAAAAAACCATTTTTGTCATTTTTCGACTTACTAGGCGGTATAGATTTGATATGAACCTTAAAACACCCAGTTTCTAACGTAATTTTAAAAATAAAATTTAATTTAAGTCTACCCAATTTGGAAAAGTTATTGAAATTTCCATGAAGTACATATTCTTAACATAGCGCATGTCGGATTACAAATAAAAAAACCTAGCAACTCAACCGACTTACTAGGTTATGAATTTGAAAGCTGACTTACTATGTTTTGAATTTGGCGCCGATTATAAAATCAATCAAATTTTGATGGAATTTAGTAAGTTACAAAAACAGTATACAAATTTGGCTGAATTAACCACGAGTCGTAACCAAATAGTAAACAAAACTTAATTCTGCCACAAATAAATCATTTGTATAACTTTTAAATGAATGCACTTCAAAAAATAACATTTTTCATTCGAAACGTACAACTAAAAATATAAATTGCTTTAAAAAGTAGAGAATTAACTCAGAGATTGTATTTCAAAACATAGTATTTCACACTTAGTTAATTAACTAAGTGTGAAATACTATGTTTTGAAATTGTTTTCATTGTCATATTTGGGTAAATTAAAAAAAAAAAATAGTGGGATCGATTTAAGTGTGACTATAGTCAACAATATAGTCAAACTTTTGGTCAAACACCGAAATCGCTATTGCGTCTGGTTTCTTCGGGGCAACGAATTAAAGTGGTCGACCCGTTTTTTGGCTCTCCTGAATATTTTTGTTAAAACGAGTTACTAGGTTTTGATTTTAGCGTCCACTGCTGGACATAGGCCGCAACCTTTACCAGGTCGTCTGACCACCTTCAGGGGTGTGAGACCAGCGTTTGGAGGGTGATTTGAGGTGAAGGTGAACCTTGAAGTGAGGGGGGGGGGGAATTCCTTAAAATTAAACTGAAAAGCAAAAAATAAAATCTTTTCATCAAAAAATTAAACAGCCGAAAAAACCGAAAAGCGTTAAATAAAAAGGAAACATTTTCTATTAAGACATAAATTACTGCCTTCTTAAAGTAATTTGAGTAAGTATACCACGTAATATTGTGCTAATGTAATATTAATATTGTGTTATCGGCGCCACAGAACTAACAAAGATATGATATAACTATATAATAAGTAACCTATGATTTAAGTTCTATTTGTGGGAATAAAAAAGGTAAGTTTGTAATGCGACGGTTTTATAAATGTAATATCGGTATCAAAATTGGTTTCTTTCAGCTCCATACAGATCCTAATCAGATGTTATGGTTCATTGTTTTGACATCTGTTGTCAAATTTTGTTTACATTTGAATAAAAATAAAACGAAATACGAGAGCGCGAAAACAAAAATTTGACACAGAACCGGCCTCGGCCGTGGCCACAAGGGTACTGACGGGGTAGGGAGCGGCGCGGCATGGCATCGGACCGCGCGAAAACGATGTTTTTTTTTAGTTTTTGCTGGTTTTTTGTCTTTTCGTTAAACTTAAAAATTCTTACTATAGTAGTATGTCTAAAATTTAAGGTCAGCAATTTTCATTCCAAAAATCAAATAAAAACAATCAGCGGTTTAAAAATAAAATGGAAAAAACGGAACAAAAAGGGGTAACTTTGAGATTTTTTTCTATCAACTAAAATTAATTAGATCCTATTTCCCTTTAGTATGATGACTAGATTAGATCCTTAACTAACACATATATTTTTTTCAGAATGAAGACATCAATTTTGTATGTCTCAGATTGTTTAAAAAAATCTCAAAAACACAAATTTTTGAACCACCAAGCCTTAAAGTTGAAATATAATTTCATCTTCACACAAGAAACTTTGTGTCAATGGCGGCACATTCGTATTCGCATCATATTCGCATCTTTTTGATGCGAATGCGAATGTTTAAGCGAATGTTAAAATGATGCGAATCATTCGCGGATGCGAATGCGAACGTTCGGAACATCCCTAGAATGTACAGTGGCGGACACGGTCGGTGTAACACTTCCGGTTTTTCTGTATTGCAAAATAGCTCTTATTCTTTGGTAATACAGTCTAGGGTTGACGAAACCATAGACAAATCTGTTACGGCCTCCTAGTCCGCCACTGTACGTGCGATACGATATCGAGCGGTCGTGCGATCGATATCGTTCGTTCATGAGGACACTCACGCGATTCTTCATATTATTTGTTATTTGTAAGGACTCGCGATAGTTTCGATATCGCCTATCGACGCAATTCTGTATCGAATCGCTTTATGAGGAAACGCGCTTAGGCTCACAGAAGCTTCATTAAGGTCTTGATCGAAGGCTAAGTAGTTAGGCTACCTAAGTTACAAACAAAATAACCAACTATTGTCTACTTTTTTTTTTTTAAAGTGGGTGAAACAAAAAAAAAATGTTTTTATTTTTAATTTTTACGGTTTTTCAAAGTTACCACAAAAAATACAAATACTGTTTTAATTTTTTGTGTTTTATTGTTATTTTTAGAGTTGTTCTCCAAAATGGTACTAGTTTTATTTCTAGAAATTATCAACTATTTTTGGTAGACCCTTCGCTTTTACTTTTTAATTTAAGATTTCAGTTTAACCCACTTAAGTAAAAATTTAGTCGATATTTAATTATTTTGTTAGTTATTTACCTACTTAGCCTTCGATCAAGTCCTAAATTAAGAGTCCTTTTACGCGAATAGTGGCGCCACTGTAGAAAAGAAAAACTTCTTAAGTAAGGCTTTTTTTTCAAAATAAAAAAGTGCTTCCTATATTATGAAACCTGTATCAGTGAGTGCATCTTAATTTTTACTTTACGATATCGATAACTTTACTTTAATTACGTTCATATTTAGAACGTCTTCATAGAAAATAACTCAAATTTAAAAACCCCCGACACAGTCAAACCCCTCATCAACATAAGTAGAACTAGAACTGATCCTCTTAAAAATATCATGGTTACCTTAACATATACTTTCAATATCATTGAAGTAACACTGTACCAAATTTTTAATTGATAGAATAAATGGAAGGTGGTTAGATCCTCTCATCCATTATTCAAGAGCTGATCATCTTCAAACGGCAGATCAGGTCATTGTTACCTTAAAATATACTTTCAATATCATACATGTAACATGGTACCAAATTTCAACTCGATCGGACCTAAGGAAGCTAGTTAGATCCTCTCATCCATTATTCAAGAGCTGATCATCTTCAAACCGCTGATCAGATCTTCATCAGATATGGCTAAGAACACTCGGCCTGAAATTATGTATGATACAAAAAAAAAACTAAACGAGAATCGGTTCAGCCGTTGGGCTCTACGATGCCACAGACAGATACACAGACAGACAGACAGACAGATACACACGTTAAAATTATAACACCCCTCTCTGAATTTTTCGTTCGGGGGTTAAAAAAAGAATAATGTTTGATGGTGATTATCGACTGTGTCGATTTGACATTTCATTCGATATGAAATTCTTGCTCGATACATTTTTTCGAATCTCGAATTATTACAATCAAATCGACTCAAGACTTGATTGATTATGAATTTAAAAAAAACTTTGAATGTCAGTCATTTGTTTCGTACGAACTTCTAAAGATCAGAATAATACATTTTAAGGTGGTAACTCTCGCTATGGCGCGAAATTCAAATTTTTTCGTGTTTTTTATTTATTCTGGCGAAAGTATACATTTTTAATAAAGTTTAAATGAATTCGCGTATGTAAAAAACCATCTCCCACATTGCAATACAACGTTTTTGGAAGACAGACCTACAGATTTTGTGTCTAAGGGGTAAAAGGCCAAAAAACAAGTTCCTTGAATATACACAAAATTGGTAACTCTGTCTTTCAAAAACGATATATCACAATGTGGGAAATAGGTATTTACGTACGCGAATTCATTTAAACTTTATTAAAAATGAATACTTTCGCCAAAATAATTAAAAAACGTAAAAAAATTTGAATTTCGCGCCATACCGTGAGTTACCGCCTTAATACAACAGCGTAAAGTAATCTATACTAATATTATAAAGAGGAAAGATTTGTTTGTTTGTTTGTAACGAATAGGCTCCGGAAATACTGAACCGATTTGAAAAATTATTTCACTGGTAGGAAGCTAAATTAACCCCGAGTGTCATAGGCTATATTAGATTTTCAAAAAAAATAGGGATCCTTACCTAAACTCAAATAATGTAACCCGAGGTGCAATATTTTTTCCGTTGTTTACATATTTTGACAGGTGGTTTGTTGTTGTTGTTGTTTGTTTTTTACTCGGCCATTCTGGGCAGTCAAAAGAACATAGTCTATAGAGTCAAGTCTTTTGTAGTACTTATCTTATATTCTATGACGTAACGAAGCAAGCCGGGAAAGCTCGTGTATAATACATAAGTATGAGGGTTTTAAGTTCGAACCCGAGTGCTGTGAGAGTTTCTAGGGTTGATTGATATTAATGGTTGATGTTATTTATGGCTTTAAACTTGAACAAGCGGCGGTTATAACAAAACCCAAAGCAGAATATCTTTACGCCAAAGTATTATATTCTACTTTTCATTCCATCCGACGAGATTTTTTTCCATAAAAAGCAGAAACCTACCTAATGCTGTTGACCTAATCAGTCAGCTTGTCTTTTAATCCACTTCAATAACTTATTTTGTAACAATAGGTAACTATAAAACAAAGTAAAATCAAAGTAATTGCATTCTAATATTAGTACTAAAAAACACGTAAACAAAAACAATTATTTTGCCGCCTTTTTTTTTCAAATGCCAGTTTAGGCCATGGAGCTAGAGTATAGTAGCTAATTTTCTTTGGTTTAGGCACAGATTAAATAATAACTTTTTTTGTTTTGCTTTGTTTGAAACAAAAATTAAAGAACTACTGCTGCTACTACAAAATGCATTTCGGTACATTCATAATTGACCAGGTAAATAATGAATGTATGGAAATTCATAACACACGGCTGCAGACACTATAAAGACACACTTTAGGACTTAAGAACACTAACAAAAAGTCGACTTTTCAAGAGGACGGGATAAAAATAACTATAATTATTACCTTTTATACTACAACAAGCTATAGAGAGAGGCTTTGTTTATTTTCTTAATGTATGTCGCACTAAATAACAGTGAGCATTTTCCTGCTAGAAATGATTGCAACAAAAGCTGACCTGGTCGGGGCCGTCCCCCCCGCCGCCATCCTCCTCCTCCTCGTCATCCTCCTCCTCCTCGCCGGCCTCCACCTCTGCCTCCTCGTCCATGTCTTCGTCTTCCTCTTCTCCTTCCTTTAAATAAAAAAAAATATCTATCACATGTTCAAAAGTATTAAGTTTATCTTCTAATCCAGTGGTGCCCAACCGGTAGCTCGCGGGCACCTGGTAGCCCGCGCCCTGTTTTCTTGGCGCCCCCGATCAATATCGGTAAAATAAATAGTAAACAATAACTAAATGTAGGCTTGATGCCCGAAATCAAATTATTTTTTGCAATCTAAAAACAAATGAGTAAGTGTCATCCCTAAATGCGAACCTAATTAAACTCACTAAAACACTTCAAGAAAACGAGGTTAGATATCAGACAATGTGATGAGCTCGATTCTTAGCTTACGTAATTAAAATTAATCTGTGGAAGAGTCAATGAGAGAAGGAAAACTTTTAACGTTTTCATTAGTTTACTCTTCTTGTGAACGCTGAATAGCTTGTGTAGCTGTTTAATTAGTTAAAATCTAAATAAAAACAAGTTTTGGCATTTTTTTAAAAAGTGGTTGGCTGTATAATATGTAACGTAATTTTCTTTAACTAAAAAGTTTTTTTATATTTCGATTGTGGGGCCCTCTTGGCGTATTGTGATTTCCAAAATAGCCCTTGGGGGAATACCAGTTGGGCACTACTGTTCAAAACCATGTAAAAGATCAAATTACTTTTTATCAAAAAAATTCAACCGCCGAAAAAACTGAAAAGTATGAAATAATAGGGAAACATTTGCTATTTAGACTTAATTTACTAACTTCTTAAAGTACTTTTGGTATACCAAGTAATTTTAAGTCGGTTAGCCGACCCCCACCCTTGAGGACTTTTAGTATGTTTATCTGGATACCGCAAGGTATATTAGTCCAATTACAAAACTACACGAATTATTTTCCCTGTTTTTCTTAATTTGATCGGCCTACTACAGGATGACTTTGAAATCAGCGTTTATTTTTTAACAGGGCACTCAGACTATGACACTGAATCGATAATAAACAGTTTAAAAATAATCGGCGTTGTCAAAAAAATATAACAAAAATGCCTTTTTGTACAGTGGCGGACTAGGAGGCCGTAACAGATTTGTCTATGGTTTCGTCAGCCCTAGACTGTATTAACAAAAAACATGAGCTATTTTTCAATACAGAAAAACCGGAAGTGTTACGCCGACCGTGTCCGCCCGTGTACATCAGTAAAGAATAAGAAATCACTCTTGCTACTTTTTAAAATTAAAATAAAAAAGTAAAAAATAAGTCAAAAAAAAATAACTCAAATTTAAAAATTTAAAACCCCCGACCCAGTCAGACCCCTCATCAACTTAACTAGAACTAGAGCTAATCATCTTAAAAATATCATGGTTACCTTAACATATACTTTCAATATCATTAGTAACACTGTACCAAAATTTTAATTGATAGGACAAATGGAAGGTGGTTAGATTCTCTCATCCATTATTCAAGAGCTGATCATCTTCAAACGGCAGATCAGGTCATGGTTATCTCAAAATATACTTTCAACATCATAGATGTAACATGGTACCAAATTTCAACTCGATCGGACATAAGGAAGCTAGTTAGATCCTCTCATCCATTATTCAAGAGCTGAGTCCTTAGTCTCATCGCGCTAAACGTAACTATCGAATAAAAATAGAGTAGAAACAGTACGTTAATAGCAAGAAAATACACATTTGGTATTCTTGTAATCAATTTTGCTATAACTATAGCAGTAGTATCGCAACAGATTGGAATCGACCAAAAAGGGTAGTCTGCTCCATAATAAGATAATTTATGATTACGTTCGACTGACATTATATATGTCAATAATGATTGATATTAAGTGACAGTTGCACTACGCCCGTTTCAATTTCGTCTAATAAAACAGGATTCACTATTTATGTAAAAAAATCCCAAATCCCAAAAGGCTGCCCCGCGGTTTCACTCGCGCAGATTTCTCATAAACACAAAAATCCATTTTATTCCCGTTCCCATCGGAATTTCAGGAAATCCTTTCTTAGTGCTCACCTACACTCCCTAAGGAACCTACATGCAAAATTTCAGCCCGCTACGCCCAGTAGTTTCGGCTCTGCGTTGTCTGTCAGTCAGTCAGTCAGTCAGTCAGTCAGTCAGTAACGGAAGAGTTTTATATATATTGATTGCTATACTATAATGATCGATCAAAGTTACGAGACTCGCAATTTTTGACACAATCATAATAGAGAAATAGTATAATAATAATAGAATAGAAGTTTAATCGTAAGTTTAAGAGACTAGAGTCCCGGATCATCTTCAAAGGGCTGATCAGGTAATGGTTACCTTACCATATACTTTCTATATCATAGATGTAACATGGTACCAAGTTTCAATTCGATCGGACATAAGGAAGCTAGTGAGATCTTCTCATCTATTATTCAAGAGCTGATCATCTTCAAACGGCTGATCAGGTAATGGTTACCTTACCAATTTATATACTTTCTATATCATAGATGTAACATGGTACCAAATTTCAAATCGATCGGACATAAGGAAGCTAGTTAGATCCTCTCATCCATCATTCAAGAGCTAATCATCTTCAAACGGCAGATCAGGTCATGGTTACCTTACCAAATACTTTCTATATCATAGATGTAACATGGTACCAAATTTCAAATCGATCGGACATAAGGAAGCTAGTTAGATCCTCTCATCCATCATTCAAGAGCTGATCATCTTCAAACGGCAGATCAGGTCATGGTTACCTTACCAAATACTTTCTATATCATTTATTTATTTATTTATTTATTAGGTGACACAACAGTACACAACTAAATAAGCATTCAAATGAGTAAAACAATTTGGTTCATGTTAGGTTGCGTTCCAAAAACGTGTACACACGACATGATAAAACAACTTTTTTTTTTTTCCTTATTTTTAAAGATGTTAAACTAATATAACGAATATAATAATAATATAATCATAGATGTAACATGGTACCAAATTTCAACTCGATCAGACATAAGGAAGCTAGTTAGATCCTCTCATCCATTATTCAAGAGCTGATCATCTTCAAACCGCTGATCAGATCTTCATCAGACATGGCTAAGAACACTCGACCTAAATTTATCTATGATACAAAAAAAAACTAAACGAAAATCGGTTCAGCCGTTTGGGCTCTACGATGCCACAGACAGATACACAGACAGACAGATACACACGTTAAAATTATAACACCCCTCTCTGAATTTTTCGTTCGGGGGTTAAAAATAGGTTAACTTTATTGAAGCTTAGCGGCGGTTTCCTTACTCTGAGGTGAAAATGCTTGCGTCCATAGACTTACGTACAATCAGTCTTGCCAAACAATTCGATCACACTAAAAGTATTTTTACTGGTAGGTTCTGAAAACTAGGTAGGTAATATGTTACCGCTAATGTGCGAAATTCAGTAAAAGTGCACTATCTGGCTGAATCCGTTAGAGTTCGAAATAAAATGTTGTTCTCAACATTAACTAGGTAATCTGCAAAATGCCTAGGTAATCCATAGAGTAACGACTAAGTTAAGTTGAAAAAACAGTTGACTTAGATTTCAGTTTAACACAGGTAACCCAAGCTCTGCTCGCTTCGCTCGCTACGCTGATCACAAGCCAAACCTAACCTAACTTACAATTTTTCCCTAGATTTGAATTTTCGGACGGAGTTTTCTGATTTCCGCACTTTAACGGCGAGACCTCCGGTAATACGCACATTAATTAGGTAAAGTGTGGATACCCCATTTTTCACATAAAATTTCGCACATTAACTGACCTAAACAGTTAATGTGCACATTGCCCGGTAAAGTGCACATTAACGTATTTCGCAATATAACGGTGACAGATATAATACAAAAAGTAACCATGTATTATAGGTACCTACCTACCTACCTAGTAGAGGGTTCCCTATTGCACTCTACAAAAATAAAACATTTTGGTCATGGCTACCATAAAACTTTCGTAGCTCTGTGGTAAATTTCAATTCATAATAAATGGCGTTTGGTTATTGGTTACTTATTATTTTACGAGTGAGTTTAGTAAGTTTATCAATTTACGAAAATGTAGGCGTAAAATAATACAAATCATCACTCGTTTAGAATCCTACGAAAGTTTATAAATTTACTAGAAAATTTATAAATTTACGGTTCTTGTTATTTTCCGGTGACATATACATATTAAATTAATTATTAAGGACAAGTAGTAAAGTATGTTTTATACCAAAGAACTTTCAATTTCTATTAATTTCACTATATGCGCTCTCATTGAGGTCGATATCGATGTCACTATCAGCGGTATTTATCACTAGTCCATCATCGTAATTGTCTTCACCGTGTTGAATTCTTTGATATCATTCTAATTATAAATTTATAATCATATCATTTCATTACCGATGTATATGTCGTAGTAATATTTGATAATTAGGTTTTTAACTACTACTAACTAGGGATTTTGCGAAAACCCGGATAATTTGATATAAGCATTACTTTTTTTCAAATCATCCTGAATAAGAGTTTACCAGCAAGCAATAATCTAGCCAATTAGAGTTAAGGCAGGTTTTAGATTTTTCAATTATACTAGGTTTTTTGCAAAAAAAACTGCTTTATGTCAGGATGATTTGAAAAAAAGTAATGCTTATATCAAATTATCCGGGTTTTCGCAAAATCCCTAGTTTTTTTTGCAAATAACCTTATTATCAAATCTTACTACGACATATATATCCTTTGGAATTCAACTCAAATTCAACTGTACGAAGAACAATTTAGTTGTTTAGTTGTCGACCAGGAAGTATGCTATTCTGTACAAGAACAAAAGCGTTTGACCGCGCGCGGCGCGGGGCGCAGGACCTGCAGCAGGACAAGACTACTCACAGATCCACTCGCAGAAAACTAGAACACAATCCTTTTTGCGCTACTCGCAGTGTACTAATCACTCGCACTCGCAGTGAGCCTGTCCACGCGATGTTTTCTACTAAACACTCGCACCTGCACTAATAATTCGCACTCGCACTAATCAAAGTGAATACAGGCTATGAGAGGTGTCATGTGCGTGGGCACTGGGCAATGGGCAGGGCACCTGGTAGAGCGTGCCGCTGCAGCGCTCGTCGTCCTCCGAGTCCACGACGATGACGCCCTCGTCGTCCTGGTCGCAGCGCGACGACGTCGGCACCTGATACTCCACCTCCACGGATCGCTCGAAGCCCTGACATAAAAGTGGATTATATAACATGGGCGTAAAGCGATGTATTATAAGGGTGCGAATGTTATAACCCAAACGCAGTGAGATTTTCAAGGCACTTTACGACTAGAGAAAATTACAGTAACCAAAAAGGCCCTTTTCGAGCGGATGGGATAATTCCGGTTATTCCCAGTTGTCGCCACTAGCAACGTCCCCACTGGGGACAAATGGGAAAAAAATCCCATTTGTCGCCAGTGGTGACAACTGGGAAAAAAATTCCCAGTTGTTGCCAGTGGTGGGTTTTCGTATTTTAATAGCATTTTTAAAGAATTTAAACAAAAAAGAAGTTTTGAGTATCATAGACGGGTAAAATAGAATAGAATAGAAAACACTTTATTGCATACAATACAAAAGTACATTAATAAATACAGGGTACATAATTAATAAAATAATATAATACAGGGTAGATAATTTTTAAGACCAAAAAAAATTATAGTAGGATGAAACCCATTGGAAAAGGTAGAAGAATATTATTATAACAAAAATGAAAGAAACAATAAATTACGGGTGATCTGATATCAAAAAGGGTAAGGGGGTGAGTTTTTAAGGGTTACAAAAAGGTAAATCTCCATTTCCGGTAAAACTGCAAGTCCTATGAAAAAAGTTAAATGACAAAGTTGTATGTAAGTAATAAAAAAATCTACAAATTTTGTATCGACCTCAAAATTTATGTTAAACATTCTAATAATCGAGATTACATATACATTCACGAAATTGTAATTTTCACTTTTTGCCTTTTTTAAGGTATCTACCCTGGTCTATTAAGATGTTAAATTAAAGAAAACAATCAATTACAATCATGTATGTACTAGTTCACTATAGTAAAAATTAATCGTGATTCATTAGTCTCGCTAAAACTCGAGAACAGCAGGGCTGATTTTGGGTTTGTCATAGTCCAGTAAAGGTTTAAAAGGTAATAAAATATTAAAAAGAGAGGGAAATTTAAAATAACAATTAAATTTTTCCATTGATTAAACCGTTCCATTTTCTATTCCTGTCAAAAATTTGACTTTAATTTTAAATTCGGACAGGCAAAATAACAATAGTTCAAACAGCCAAATCTTCAGTTGGTGGTAGTTTAATAATAATCGTGTTTAATTTATATTCTAAGGTAAGGCGATAGGAAGTTAGCCGGGCCAGCTAGTTATAAATAAAATTATCACGATATTAACACAATCATCATTGTTAGATCTCGGACGGCGCCGCGCTTGCCCCAGACAGTAAAAGAATCCAAATAAAAACTTTTTATCAAAAAATTTAACCGCCGAAAAAACTGAAAAGCATTAAATAATTGGGAAACATTTTCTTTTAGGACTTAATTTAGTCACTTCTTAAAGTAATTTTGACTAACCAAGAAATTTTAAGTCGGTGCCACACCACACAAGCAAATTCCTTTAACTACCTATAGCTTGATGCGCGGCGGCACACGTTTTTCGGTTATTTCTTTGAATTTCAGGTAATTTAGTGATCGTTATTCGTTGATTCTGTGGCACCGACTCAAAATTTCTTGGTTAACCAAAATTACTTTAAGAAGTGAGTAAATTAAGTCCTAATAGAAAATGTTTCCCAATTATTTAATGCTTTTCAGTTTTTTCGGCGGTTTAATTTTTTGATAAAAAGTTTTTATTTTTTGCTTTTCAGTTTTTTTTGGGCTAATTTTTTTGACCCCAGCTAATCACCCTTCACAGGGTGGTCGCACCCCACAAGGTGGCCACACAACCTGGTGAAGGTTTAGGGACTAACAGGATGAGGTTCGATCACGACCGGTCGGTGAGGCGATTTTTGAGGGAGGCCTATGTCCAGCAGTGGACGTCTATCGGCTGAGATTATGATTATTAACATTCATATAAAAAAGACTCATAATTATACCTAGCAGTTTTCATGTAAATCACAAAACTGCAATACAATCTGTGAGTGAACAATAAAGTCACCCCTATTTTTCCACCCTTAGGGTTGGAATTTTATTTCCAAATTTTTATGGGACCAACTTCAAGGTATACCCTGTCGATTAAAAAAGGAATTATCAAAATCGGTCCACACAGTAAAAAGTTATGCGTGATCATACATAAAAATAAATAAATATATATATATATATATATATACGCGACGAATTGAGAACCTCCTCCTTTTTGTTTTTTCGTCGGTTAAAAACTTGTGTATAAAAGGTATTGAATAAGAAAATTTAATAAACCAAAATAATCTTACAAAATTCCGAAACACAAATTATCACACTAACAAATACATAAAACAAAAATAATATTTTCTTGTCAAGAAAATTCAAATTGATTCGAAGATAGAATCAACATACTCCTAAGCGAAAAAAGTGATGTTGCCCCTTAACATAAACAGTAGTTACTGTTTGAGTACGCCCTTAACATAATACGTCACACAAACTAATATAATGCAACATACAACTCTATGACATTAAAATAAAAACTGAACATTTAACTATCTACTCACTATGTACAACTTCCTCTTCTTAAAATAACCTTACTGCGGCGGACAGCTTCTTAGTGGGTTTGTTAAGTCCAATAAATGTATGGGAACCAATATTTTCTGCATTAAAGCATGAAACTTGGCACAGTTGTTGCTTAGGTGGTCCAGACTGAGAATCGCCCGGGAGGGAGCGGGAGACCCCCCTCTGGGGGGCGGGGGGAGGGGGTGAAGTTTTCTTCTACCGCGCGCGCTATCGATCCCTATTGCTGCTATTTTATAGCTACTAGGGCAAGTGTGGTGTCATTTTCGGATAATTTAAGGATGAGGAATCCATTTCTGGAACAATTTTTTTACATTTCTATACAAAAAAATTGGAATTTACCATAAAATAGATAATTGTCGACGCAAAAAAAAATCTTCTAATGACGATATTTTTTGAATGAGTATAGATATCAGCAAAATAAAAATATATTTGAAAAGCTGCATTCATGCAGTTTTCAAAAATATATGGTTCGATATACTTTTTGTTTATATTTATGTGTTAAAAAAAAAAGTAAACACTGCGCGGAAGAGGATGTTAAAATATTTAATGCCTAATTTCGGTTTGAAAATTACTTGGTTAATTCAAATTACTACCAAATACTGAACAGGGTCATTCAACCTGTGATAAATAACAACTTTCTGTATAAAAACATAGGTTGTATAGGTACAAAAAAATACATTTCTCATACATTTATCTACCCAATTAGCTGACAAGTATGTATGAAACAAAGGACTTTTTTGTGTTTTTGCCACTGAAAAGAGTTGTTATTTACGATATCGGAAGACAGCTTAAGGAAGCGAGAGCATCGGAAGTGGACCTGCATAAGTCTCGACGGTGCACTCAAAAAAGAGAAATAGACTTCATCCATCATGTCGACATATAACCGTATATTGAAAGATGTCTGTGATCAATGCGGTTAGAACCGGAAGCAATCACTGTTGGTACAGGACACATTGATATCAATTCTAAGCTCGAAAGGTCGCAACTGGTACAGTCTACACTCAGACCGGCAAAACCGGCAGACCAAAATCCAAACTCGGAACTCTTTTAATTAGAACTCCAAAACCGTTTCGATTGCCTAGGGCGCAGCGTGAATGATGTAAATGAAGGGTTCTTGAGAAGTGTCACTGCGGTTGGAGGTAATTACTTACTACTAAACACACTTGATCTGATAGAGAAGAGGCGTGATACGTCTTAGCAGACAACGGCACCGGATGCCTTTGCCTGCAGGCAGCTGAAGAGACAGATCTTTATATCAATTACAAGAGACATCAGGCGATTTTATACAAAAAATATTAAGGTGAAGAGCCATAGACCGAAACAAAGCCTCCAAAGATTTTGCTCGAGATCTATTTTTTCGGCAAAGCCAGGCATGGCTGAAGACCGAGGATGGTTGGTAGAGTACTATATCCACACCTAAGATTGTGGGGGAATTCGAGAAGTTCTATGGACAGAACTTCTATTATACACGTCGACACGACAACCCATCACTGACAGTCAAGATAAGGTCCCGAGAGCAACATAGACCCGACACTATACCGAGGACATCTCGGCCGTCAACATCTTACAAACAACAAGACTGCATGTAAAGTCGCATCAAATATGTTTGAATGTATGTCTCATTGTTATGTTATGTTATGTTTGCGTGACAAAGGCTGCTGTAAATAAATGATTTCCTTCTTTTTCGTTTCTTTCTTTCATCACAGCGGAACTTCAGAAGGCAAGTGGTAAAACCAGCGTTTATGGCCCTTTAGAAATTCTTCAATTTCATTATACGCTAATCATATTCCCCGAAAACTGTTAACCGCTGCATTCCAGGATGTCTTCAAGACTCTGGACTGGAAGGAACTAGGCATCATTATAAACGGCGACAAAATTACTCACTAGTTACTAGTTATGGCACAGACCGCGAAGAATCTAGTACAATGCTCGATGTCCTCACCTCAGTTGGGCTTCCGATCAAGTTGGTATTAGAATGAACATGGACATAACAAAGATAATGTTCAGCGCCCATGTAGGAACAATTCAATCCACTCCAAATCAAAGATAATGACTACCATACACTAAATACACTCGAAGTTGTTAAAGAATACATACCTGGGACAAACTGTTCGTCCGTCGACTTCAACTCGGGAGCATCGTTCGGGATGCTTAGCTTAACTTGAATAAGCTTACTGAACGATGCTGTTCAAGTTTTGTCTTGAGGCAAGAGGTGCCTCAAGCAAGACAAAAGTCTTTGAACAATGTGCGTTACCAGTGGTAACTTACGGAACCGGGATACGGCTGCAAACAACGGGCCTAATTAGAAATTACAAGGTCACTGGAGGATAAGGACAAGGAAAGAGCTGTTTCCCTGCGTGATCGGATATGATGAGATCCTACGTCGTTGTTACTTACCTCCAACTGCATGCCTCCACGGTGCCGTTGTCTGCTGAGACGTTTCACACCTCTTCTCTATCAGAACAAGTGTGCTTAGTAGTAAGTAATTACCTCCAACCGCAGTGACACTTCTCAAGAACCCTTTATTTACATCATCCACGCTGCGCCCTAGGCAGTCGAAACGGTTTTGGAGTTCTTATTAAAAGAGTTCCGAGTTTGGGTTTTGGTCTGCCGGTTTTGCCGGTCTGAGTGTAGACTTTACCAGTTGCGACCTTTCGAGCTTAACATTGATATCAATGTGTCCTGTACCAACAGTGATTGCTTCCGGTTTTAACCGCGTTGTTCACAGACATCTTTCAATATACGGTTTTATGTCGACATGATGGATGAAGTATATCTCGTTTTTAAGTGCACCGTCGGGACTTATGCAGGTCCACTTCTGATGCTCTCGCTTCCTCAAGCTGTCTTGCGATATCGTAAATAACAACTCTTCCCAGTGGCAAAAGCACAAAAATTTCATATGTTTCATACATACTTGTCAGCTAATTGGGTAGATAATGTATGAGAATTGTATTTTTTTTGTACCTATACAACCTATGTTTGAATACAGAAAGTTGTTACTTATCACAGGCTGAATGACCTTGTTTTGTATTTGGTAGTAATTTGAAGTAACCAAGTAATTTTTAAACCGAAATTAGGCATTAAATATTTTTACAACCTCTTCCGCGCAGTGTTTACTATTTTTTTTAACACATAAATATAAACAAAAAGTATATCGAACCCTATATTTTTGAAAACTGCATGAATGCAGCTTTTCAAATATATTTTTATTTTGCTGATATCTATACTCATTCAAAAAATATCGTCATTAGAAGAATTTTTTTTGCGTCGACAATTATCTATTTTATGGTAAATTCCAATTTTTTTGTATAGAAATGTAAAAAAAATGTTCCAGAAATGGATTCCTCATCCTTAAATTATCCGAAAATGACACCACACTTGCCCTAGTAGCTATAAAATAGCAGCAATAGGGATCGATAGCGCGCGCGGTAGAAGCAAACTTCACCCCCCCCCCCCGCCCCCCAGAGGGGGGTATCCCGCTCCCTCCCGGGCGATTCTCAGTCTGGGCCACATAAGCAACAAGTGTGCTAAGTTTCATGCTTTAATGCAGAAAATATTACCTTTGGTCGTTAACAAACCCACTATCTGTTCCTACAAAAAACTCCTGAACCTCCTCCCAAAGGCCAAACCAAATTGACGCTTCTTATTCTCTTCCTCTACTAATACCACGTCTCCAGGTTACACTTCAGCTATTTTACCCTGGGTAACGTGTTTAACAAGAAGACGCTCAATGTGCATAAACAGTATAACCAACGTGAAGCCCTCTCCGATCCAGATGCTTAAAAACCTGTACATCGCTGGACGGAATTTCATTAATCGCAGTCGCTTAATTGTGTCGCTAACTCTACATACGTCAAAAACTTCTTCTCGGTAACGACTCCGCATACACACATCTAACACACTATATAAATAACATCAGAAACTATACCGTTGGGTATTTCTAAAAACTCTAGACCAGACTTTCAACGGATTCCCCGTTCTAGCTGATGCATCATTCACTGATGTGGTTTCGCTAGCCTCCCTAATAACCGCGTGATGAGTTAAGAACAACCCTCTTTCATTATTTTGAACCACGTTGAATATTTTATCATAACATTCTATCTTACCTGATACTTGCAACTTTTTACTCGCCGGTCTTTTGTATACGATATCCTTTTTAGAATGTTTCGAATTTCGTCCCGTGTGCCATCCATCATTTCTTGTGACGTTCTCCTTAAAACATTGAGAAACATTACTTCTATCACTGTCGCACTTCGCTTCATTCAAATCATTAATTCCTTGCGTCTCAAACGACCACAAATCATCTAATGCGAATCCTACGTTACAACTAACCATAGTCGCTACTACTCTTTCTGACGACTTACCTTGTATCGCCCATCCTAACTTTGTTTCCACAGCTACCAGGCTGTCTTCAATTTGGACAAAATTACCAGTCATCAAGCATCCTAAAACATCTGCACCTAAAAGAAGGCCTACTTCATGACTGTCATCACTACCATCACATATGTCATTGACCTCAATATTCATCTTTCTCAATTTGTCAATTAACCTTTTATCCGCTAATCTAGGTAGTTGTTCACAAATCTCTTTTTGTCCTAAAACTGTCATCATCAGCTCAAACTTACCATTCAAACTCTCAATTGCTATTTCATAAACATTATACTTGCTCTCTTTGGTCTGAACCCCCCCGAACAAAAAATGACTCATTGCTGCAGTCTTATATGGTTTTAGACCTAACCTTCGTGCTACCTCTTCCTTAATGTACGATCGTTGAGCACCCGTATCTAAGAGAGCCCTTGTTACAATTTCTTTATCACAATTTATTACCTTAACTCTTACTGTCTGAAGGAAAGTGTATTGTGTGTCATGTTGGTGGAGTACTACTTCTTTCTTTGCTTCGTCACCCGATTTCTCCTCGTCGTTCAGTCGTGGACACATCGCCGTCACGTGATATTGCTTACAGATCAGACATCTCGGGCTGGATCGACACTTCCTCGCAGAGTGGCCTTGCTTCATACAGCGGAAACATGCGTTGTTCTTGCGTAGTAGATCTCTCTTCTCATCGATGGATAGCTTTGAAACTTTATAACAATCTACGCTCGGATGATTCTTCTCACAGAAGTAGCATTTCGTCGCGTTGCTAGCCTTTTCATACCTTGGCCCATATTTGCGATCTCTATCGCTTGTGGATGCCTTAGGCTGAGCAACGATACACGCTGACGTTGGCTCTGGCTCCTGCAGATCGTGTTCTCTCGTCATCCTCAGTCGTTCATCGCTCTCCACCTCCAGCTTTAAAAAATTCACGAGGTCTTCCAAATTTGGCTTCTCAGCCTTGTCCCGATTTCGCTCCCACGCCTTCAAAATCTCGTACGGGATCGCTGATTCCACCATAGGCAAAAGCATGGATGCGTATTTGTCAGTAGTGACGCCCAAAAAATGCAAAGCATGTAGGTACGTTGACAGTTTATTGTACAGTTCATCAAGTAACATAGATTCTTTTCCCTGAGTAATCAGCTGTAACAGTCCTCTTATGTAAGTCTCAATCAAGATGTCATCTCTAGCAAACCTCTCTTTCAGCTCTTCAAAAACTCGCTTGTAATTTTCGGCTGCTGGTGGAAAACTCTCTACAAACTGTCTCGCTTTAGAACCTTCTACTGTAGACTGGACTAGGTACCGGTATTTGTCAAAATCGTCGATCGCCGGGTCTAGGTGAATCTTCTTGAACTGACCATAGAATATAATCCAGTTAATGGCCTGACCGTCAAACTTTCTCAGCTCTAGTTTTGGCAACTTATACCGTCTGTCCTCTTTGACTGTCTTAACAGTGTTTGCGTCTGCTAAACTGTCTTTTGTACATACCAGTTTAGCCACGCGTGCTCTGATCTTGGCGTACCCTTTCTCGTACTTGCCTGCACTTTCTATTTCGCCTACAATCATATCTTCCTCGGCATCATTCTGGAAGAGCAAATCCCTGAAATTTTCTTCTACCTTGAACAGACTCACTGCTTTGCTCTCCAAAAAAGATACTGCTGCCTCTAGCTCCACTGTGTCGACCTCTTCCGCATTCAACAATTCCTCCACTTCCTTCTCAGCTAAGGTAAACGCTCGTCTGGCTACCGTCCTCCTCTTCTTCAGTTCTTTGATGCCCTCGGTCGCCATATGATAGCTTAGTCTCCAGACAGTAAAAGAATCCAAAAAAAACTTGTATATAAAAGGTAATGAATAAGAAACTTTATTAAACCAAAATAATCTTACAAAATTCCAAAACACAAATTATCACACTAACAAATACATAAAACAAAAACAATATTTTTTTGTCAAGAAAATTCAAATTGATTCGAAGATAGAATCAACAATCATCATATTGAGTTTCTATTCTAATTGCCTATAACATACAAATTGTCAAAAACGTAACCGTTTTTAGGATACTTGTTACAAAAGAATGAGAATATATAGCTCGATACTGAAGGATCGGCGGACAGTAAAACTTGGTAGAAAAAAATTATAAGATGTTTATTGAACGACGCCTCGCTAGTTATTTTTTACGATCTGGTAATGCTATGCATAACAAGTAAAAAATTTGATAAAGGCGACATTTTGAATAGAAACTCATAATATAATGATTATTTGTTAATTTTATTTAAAATTATTGTATTATTCTTTAAGTAAACATTTAAATTTGATACTCCTTTTTTTTATTTAATTGTTATGGTAAAGCAATTTAACGTACGAAATCTCGCCACTAACAACAACTGGGTTTTTTTTCGTCCTATCTCTCACCACTCTGAACCAGGTGGTGACAAATGGGAACGTTGCCAGTGGCGACAACTGGGAATAACCGGATAATTCATTTTAAAACACCTTTTAAAAAGACATGACTACCGACGACTTTTTATAAAAAAGTAAAGGCAATAAAATTTGCTTATTTTGTAAAGTCTTAGGTAGCCTAACTACTTAGCCTTCGATTAAGACCTAAATTAAACTTCTGTGAGAGTGAGATTGTTAGAAATTTATGTTTTTATTTTGTACAAAGAGTTCTTCAAGTCAAGTCACTGTAAAAGTAAGAATTACGTCCTAAAAAAAGTAGTAGAGATGCCGCGAGAAATGTGATGGATAATCTATAACAACCTAAAATTTCTCGAATATAAATTTAAGTTTTTAGTTGTTTTCTAATTAGATACCATTAAATTTCAATTTAGTTGTTGGTCTTCATTTTATTTTATATTTCTAAATTAATAACAATATATAATTTTCTTATAGTGGGTGATGAAAAGTAGAGTGTAACACACGGAAGCAAATTTATATTTGGCTCGGGGGGAGTACTTTGAATCCCTCACTAGGCTAGTTCTAATTCCACTTTAGAATCCCTCTTCGCTCTGGATTCAAAAAAAGCGCCCTCGCCGAAAAACATATTACTTTGCTCTCTCGTGATACAATCTACTATTATTACTTCCCTAGACACACTGTATAACATACGTGGAATTGATTGTTTTAACTTTGTTATCTAAACTACGTGTTTTGTTAGCGGGATTTCAAACAATAAAAAAAAACTATATACAGGGTGTATGGCAGATGAGTGGACATACGTTAATGGGGGACAGGGGAGACTGTCTGCTATGCTTTCCAACCCAGAGATATGGGCTGGGCCCTATAATTTTTTTTTAAGACTTAGACCAAAATATCTTTTCTAAAAATTAACCAATTTGCAATCTTTAAATTTTATTGCCATCTTGACTCATACTTTCGTCTTTAAAAACTATAATGAGGTGCACAAGACAGCTACAGAGAAAACTACGGGCCCTCAAACTACAAAAAGACCAAAAAATATTTTTAAATATCGACTTTGTGTTTAATTTAAAAGAAAAGGTAAAAATGGTGGAGTTCTTACAATTTGTCAAAAACATCTTCATATTCTTTTGAACGGCATACCACAATCCCAATTTATTCAAAAACTGCTAAAGTTCTTCTTCGTCAACTTTAACCTGGCGGACGTCTTTTTTCCGAAATTTAACTAAGAGGAAAGTGAAATTCTTTCGTCTTAAACCTGCAGGAAACTAAATAAAATAGAGTATAGCATCACATCTGCCATCGACGACCCGGGTAGCTGCTTCCGCGGCTGAAAATGCCGCTAAGCACAAGCACTCGAAGTACATAGCTCTGGAAAAAGATTATATTTTTATCCCAGTAGCTTTTGAGACTTCGGGTGTTTGGGCATCGGAAGCAGCTGCCTTTATCCAAAAAATAGGACGTCGCCTGATAGACCGCGGGTTGGACCGTCGCTCTGGCTCTTTTCTGCTGAAGAGGCTCGCAATCGCCATACAGCGTGGCAACGCCGCTAGCGTTATGGGAGCCTTCGAGCAGGGAGCTCTGAGTGGCGGTCTCTTCAATTAGGTATTAATTATTTTATTTTTTTAAATTTAGTTTTCATGTGTATATAGTATATTTCTAGACCTAAGTTTTTTACAGAATGTTTTAACAATTAATTACATGTTGAATAAATGACCATTTTAGTTAGAAAAAAAAAAAAAAATAGAGTATATGTACCTATAGTTTTAGATGATTAAATTTTTTTTTGTTTTTCATAATCTCAGCCGAAAGACACACTGCTGGACACAGGCCTCTCCCACGACTTCGCCACAACAACCGGTCTTGAGCGACCTTCATCCAGTGAAATCCCGAACTCTTCACCAGTTAGTCAGACCACCTCGTAGTGGGTCTGCCTACTCTGCGCCTTCTGGTGCGCGGTCGCCAATCGAGAACTGATGATAAAAAAATTAAACATTTAACACTTATCACTATTAGGTTAACTTACTCTGTTTTATTAAGTTTCCTGCAGGTTTAAGAAGAAAGAATTTCACTTTCCTCTTAGTTGAATTTCGGAAAAAAAGACGTCCGACAGGTTAAAGTTGACGAAGAACTTTAGCAGTTTTTGAATAAATAGGGATTGTGGTATGCCGTTCGAAAGAATATGAACTGAAGATGTTTTTGACAAATTGTAAGAACTCCAACATTTTTCCTTTTATCTAAATTGAACACAACGTCGATGTTTAAAATTTTTTTTTTTTTATCTTTTTGTAGTTGAGGACCCGTAGTTTTCTCTGTAGATGTCTTGTGCACCTGCACCTCATTATAGTTTTTAAAGACGAAGGTATGAGTCTAGATGGCAATACAATTTAAAGATTGCGAATCGGTTAATTTTTAGAAAAGTTATTTATTTCTCTGAGCATTGAAGTAACATGGTACAAAATTTCAAATCGATCGGACATAAGTAAGCTGGTTAGATCCAGAGCTGATTGTAGTGTTCATACTTTGATTCTATTGTGTATTTATAATAACAATGATAAAAGTTCTGTCGTCTCAAGCAACGTACTACGCGGGCCGCGGGGCGGGAAGGCATTCGTATCCGACCCGGCGCGGAGTGAAGACGTAGTGCGTGTGCTAATGAGCCGATACCACTTCTTACACCTAGTTACTAAGAAAGTGAACACTACATGTGGCGACGAGTAAAATTGTAAGTTAATTTAAATTCACTAAATAATAATCGGTAGGTGGCTTACTTACCACCGTAGTTGTTAGGATCCATACTAATCAAGTTGCAAAAGGAAGGCTGCTGCTGCAGTTCCTAAAATTCTATGTTATGTATGTCTGTTAACAATCTTATATAAGCTATATTAACAGTAACTAATTGATTTCAAATATTTTTTATTGTAATTTTACTTACTTACGTCCAAATATCAAACTACCCTCAATTTTTTTTCTCTCTTAATGCTTTGGAAACAACGATGTTTAGACAATACCTCATCTACCTATTTACAATATTTATTATCATAAGAAGCTTCGTTCAAAAAAAAAAAAAAAAAAGAAAGATAGTTACTTATCTACAAACTTGCATTCAACCAATTCTTCACTAACCATTCAAACATCATTGTTTGTTTGATAGTTCAATCAAGAGAATGTTACATTTATATTAATCAATTATATTTAATATTTATATTTAATAATAAAAAAAAAAATAAAAAAAAAAAAACAAAAATATTAATGAGATTGACAGAACATAATGACAAACGATTATTAATTTAAATGTTAGTACAATTATTTATATACTTATAACTTTTCTGTAAGCGTACAGATTTGTGTTGAGTATTCCAGTAACCAAAGATTTTATTGTCGACATTAGTTTGCACGGTATTGACTTACAGTGTCTCCAAAGTAAAGTAAAGTAAAGTAAAGTAAAGTAAAGTAAAGTAAAGTAAAGTAAAGTAAAGTAAAGTAAAGTAAAGTAAAGTAAAGTAAAGTAAAGTAAAGTAAAGTAAAGTAAAGTAAAGTAAAGTAAAGTAAAGTAAAGTAAAGTAAAGTAAAGTAAAGTAAAGTAAAGTAAAGTAAAGTAAAGTAAAGTAAAGTAAAGTAAAGTAAAGTAAAGTAAAGTAAAGTAAAGTAAAGTAAAGTAAAGTAAAGTAAAGTAAAGTAAAGTAAAGTAAAGTAAAGTAAAGTAAAGTAAAGTAAAGTAAAGTAAAGTAAAGTAAAGTAAAGTAAAGTAAAGTAAAGCAAAGTCAAAGCAAAAGCAAAGTCAAAGTCAAATAAATGAAATAAAATAGAAACAATAAATATTCGGTGGCTTAAAAAAAAAAAAAACAGTACTAGTGCATTAAATGAGAGGTTTTCGATTTGACAGCTCAGAAGAAAAAATCAAGTTTTATTACGTTGCTATTAGATGCTAGGAGCAATAGGTCAAGATGAAATGAATGATTGAATAGCTCAAAAGAAAACAATGATTATTCATAAAAAAAATTAAAATTTAACTGAGGCGGTGATTGAGTGGGTGAAATTAGGATTTGTTTGTACCTACTTAGTAAAAAATTATCCAATCCAAAGAATCAGTCAATACTCGATCTCATCTCCCGAATGTGTGATATTGCTGTGGACACCGCCATCTACGGGCGTATTATAAAACTAATTATTTTCTTTCCTGTCACTTTGAGAACCCCTCATTGCGGAAAATAATTTTGTTTTGTTATGAAGCATTAAATTGCGTATTTGTTTTAATTTGTGCATTAAATTGCGGACTGTAGAATGAAAATGCATTAAATTGCGGACTGGTGAATGGAAATGCATTAAATTGCGGACTGGTGAATGGAAATGCATTAAATTGCGGACTGGTGAATGGAAATGCATTAAATTGCGGACTGTAGAATGGAAATGCATTAAATTGCGGACTGGTGAATGGAAATGCATTAAATTGCGGACTGGTGAATGGAAATGCATTAAATTGCGGACTGTAGAATGGAAATGCATTAAATTGCGGACTGGTGAATGGAAATGCATTAAATTGCGGACTGCAGAATGGAAATGCATTAAATTGCGGACTGCAAAATGGAAATGCATTAAATTGCGAATACAATGTTATATACAATACATAGCATATAATCACAATTGCAAGTGCAACTGCGAACTTGTGCATTAAATTGCGGCTTTAGTGCATTTAATTGCGGCTTTAGTGCATTTAATTGCGAACAAAACAATTATGATAAAATTCAGGTTTAATTAAAAGCATTCAATTGCGAGGCGACTCTGGTGGCTAAATGCGTTAAGTTTCGACAAAATATAGGAAATTATTTTAAACGCGCTATGAAACGTTCAAAGTTCATTTGGTTTGTCAACAGGGCGCCCCAAATATGGCAATGTTTACTATGGAAAGATTTGAAGGAGAAGGAGATGTGGGATCGGTTTCCGTTAGGTGGGAACGATGGAAGAGAAGTCTATTTATATATCTAGAGGCAGCAGGTATTGACACAGATTTAAAGAAAAGAGCAAATTTGTTGCATTTAGGAGGCCAGGATTTACAAGAAATATACTATAATATCCCAGGAGCCCATTTGCATACCAATAAAGAAAATGAAGGAAAACTCTTTAATACTGCAATAGCAAAACTAGATGAGTACTTTGCTCCAAAACAGAGCAAAGTATATGAACGACACATATTCCGACTACTTAAACAAGAACCCGACGAAAAGTTTGAAAAATATCTCGTGCGTTTAAGACAGCAAGCTACTAAATGTCAATTCACAGACAAAGAAGAAAACATTATCGACCAAATCACAGAAAAATGTAGGTCCGAGGATTTAAGAAAGAAAATACTTAAATCAGGAGACGGTATAACTTTGGATCAGATATCTTCCGAAGCAAATACGCTTGAGTTAGTGGAGTGGCAACTCGGAAAATTTGGTAATACGACAGCGGAATTACAGAGTATAAATAAAATTAACTCAGGCATAAATAGAGAACAACATTTTAGACCAAAACATGGACCATGTGATAGATGTGGTAGTAATAGACATCTGGCTAGTGATGCCTCTTGTCCAGCCAAAGGAAAATCGTGTCTAAAATGCGGAATAGTTGGTCATTATAGAAACCAATGTAGAACGAGACAATCAAAAAAAAGGAAGTTTGAACAGGAACCAAACCAACCAAAAAACATGATGCTAAAAGAGGGAAGGGCATTAATTCCATAGAGGAAACCACTAATATGATTGATGACAAACATATTGATTATGTATTCAGCATCGACGATGACGCAGCAAAGGTTACATGTAATGTTGGAGGTTCCAAGTTGGATATGCTGATTGATTCGGGTTGTAAGCATAACCTTATTACTGACAAAACCTGGAAGAAAATGAAAAACAAAAATGTGGTGGTGACAAATCAGAATTCAAACCCAGACAGAATTTTTGTCGCATATGGCAGTACTACACCATTAAAGCTCGTAGGTTCTTTTGATGCTAATATAAAAGCAGCAAATACTTCTTCAAACTCAACATTTTACGTAATTGCTGGTGGAACGCGTGATTTGCTAGGATGCGTCACCGCCACACAATTGGGAGTGCTTCAGATCAATCTGGGTGTCAACAAATATTGAATGAAGCAGATAGCTTTCCAAAAAAAAAAAAAAAATTAAAGATCTTTTACTGAGAGTTTCTATCGATGATTCTATAAAGCCCATTTCACAACCCTACCGAAGGATTCCCATTCCACTCAAATAAAAAAAAAAAATTAATAAAAAAAAAAAACTAAAGAAATTGCTTATAAAAGATATAATAGAAGGCTCTTCTAATTGGGTATCACCTATCGTGCCAGTGTTAAAAGAAAATGGTGAGATTCGGATATGCGTGGACATGCGGCGCGCTAATGCGGCTATTCAACGTGAAAATCACCCCTTGCCGACGATGGACCAATTACTGCCGAAAGTAAGAGACGCTAACTGTTCAGTAAATCAAAACATAGTATAGATTAAGATCGCTTCCCGCGTCTGTCCCTATGTATGCTTATATCTTTGAAACTATGCATCGGATTTTGATGGTTTTTTTTTATATATAGAATGATTCAAGAGGAAAATTTATAAGTATAATACAAAATAGTTAGACGTTAGGTGGTGCGGAGTTCGCCGGGTCGACTAGTTGTACATAAAGGACGCTTTCCATCACTTAGAGCTCCATCCTGAATCAAGACATATGATACAAGATAGAGATAAAGTACAAAAAAAAAAAAAGGGAAAAGAATAGGCTGATAGGAAGAGACACGCAGTAGATAGTGGACTAGAAGTAGGAGACAAAGTGTATGTAAAAACTAAAATAAGACTAATAAGCTAAGATTAAATTAAGACCCTACTACACACACTGTTGAAGCACATAAAGAAGGCGATGTAAATCTTCGCAATTATGAAACCGGACAACAGCTTAGACGTAACATAGTACATTGGAAGAATTAGGACAGTGGCAAGTTCTTGGAAACACCGAAGGTGAAGATTAGATATTAATCATAAGGGTGCTGTTGAATTTCAATACTTAATTAAAGTCTAATGATTTAATAAATATACTGGGTGTTTCTGACAAGGCGGTAATAAATCAAAGGAGGGATTCTGCTCACCATACCTAACAACTTTCCCAAAGCAACATTGGTCAAAATCGCAAAAAAAATTACAGCTGTTCCATACATTGGTTCGATCAGCTGACGGGGTCAATGTAAGGGACGGCTGATTTTTGTTTTGAGATTTCGACCCATGTTGGTTTGGGAAAGTTGTTAGGTATGGTGAGCTGAATCCCCCCTTTGATTTATTACCCCCTTGTCAGAAACACCCTGTATATAAAACTTTAATACTTATTTTAATTAATATAAATAAATAAAGTAAACAATAAGGAAGGGATGTAGTGTTCATACTTTGATTCTATTGTGTATTTATAATAACAATGATAAAAGTTCTGTCGTCTCAAGCAACGTACTACGCGGGCCGCGGGGCGGGAAGGCATTCGTATCCGACCCGGCGCGGAGTGAAGACGTAGTGCGTGTGCTAATGAGCCGATACCACTTCTTACACCTAGTTACTAAGAAAGTGAACACTACACTGATGATCTTCAAACCGCTGATCAGATCTTAATGAGACATGGCTAAGAACACTCGGGCTGAGTGAAAAAAACTAAACGAAAATCGGTTCATCCGTTTGGGCTCTACGATGCGACAGACAGATACACAGACACACAGTCAGATACACACGTTACAATTATAACACCCCTCTGAGTTTTTCGTCGGGAGTTAAAAACACAATCATAAAAACACGCTTTTCCTGTCTTCCGGCTTTATCATCAGATCTTGAAACTTGAAAGTTCATAACCAGATTTTTTAATAAGTTCAAACATAGCTATGATACGATGTAACATCATGAAGTTCCAATTCATATCTTCCGGCTCCATTATCATTACTTTGACTGTACCAGGCCTGGCTCACTCCGCACTTTAGGTATAAACCTGCAAGTACGTGCGGCGGAACCGCCGGCGCTACCTATCAGCCGTGGGCCGCGCCGCCGCTCGCGCGCTGCCCGTTGCGCCGCACGCGTCTCATAATTTTCGCGCCAAGTTCTCGCATCCTTAATAATTGCTCGATGACGTTAGTGATCCTAAAACAGGCGCTCTCTTGAAGTAGCACGGGTCATTATCGCATGATTATGCATTGCGACTTTATAGACAAGAGTGAGAGAGAGATATTAACTCAAGGTTATATGTAACAACGCCCTGCAGTACCGGGCCGAAGAATAGGACTGAGGTATACCCTGCCTGTCGTAAGAGGCGACTAAGAGGGGACCCCGGGGTCGTTGGGTGCACGAGGCGGGGGCCTCGTGTAGTCATATAACGGCCCCGAGAAGGACGGCGGAATGCGGTGTCCCGATTCCGCCGTCGAGCGTAGGAAGAGCCATCCGCGCTCAGGCGGGACTACCACCACTTGTCCCCCCGTGAAGAGGCTAAACAGCCAATGCTGGAGGGGGTCGCGGAGTTGAACACAACGATCGAAATATCACCCGAGACCCCCTAGCCAACAACCGAGATGGACACCGGCGGAAATTAAAGAAGGTGCGAAAACCACATAACCCTGCGACTCCCCCGGGGTCGCAGGGTAATCGTTAGGAGTTTCCCCGCCTAAAAAAAAAAAATGGTTATATGTAACGGGAGCGAGCTTGTGCTTTATGTGTACGCAGCTAGATTTAATTTTATTTTTATCCCATCCACTCGAAAAGTAGACTTTTTTTCTACTGTTCTCAGGTCGTAAAGTTCCTCATTATTCACATGTGGCTTGTAGCCGGTCAATAATGTATTAAGCCCGTCACACATTTCGCAGATGCGATAAGATTTTATCTGCGTATACAAACTTTTTTATCTGAAGGTACCACACATTGCGCAGATGCGGAAATATGACAAGATTATACATTCACTCGAAATCTCTCGGACTGAGCAGACTTGTTTTTTGCTAAAGAATGTTTATATAGGATGTTACAATGAGTTCACGTTTACGAAAAGAACTCTGCTTCTGGATTTATTAGACAGCTCGTCAAAAGATGATTCTGATTATGAATGAGTCACGTCTTGCTTTAAACACACGCACAATAATTTCTTCACTATAAAAACACGAAAATTTTTGTTAGAACAGCATATATATGTCGTAGGAAGATTTGATAATTTGTTTTTTTGCAAAAAAACTAGGGATTTTGCGAAAACCCGGATAATTTTAAATAAAGATTATTTTTTTCCAATCATCCTGACAAAAGGCAGTTTTTTTTGCAAAAAAAACCTAGAATAATTGAAAATTGGTATTATTGGTAAAATCTTATTCTGATTGGTACTCTGTAGGTCAAAGGTTTTTAACGAAAGGTTACAAATTTTTTATTTATTCTAGGTTTTTTTTGCAAAAAAACTGCTTTTTGTCAGGATGATTGGAAAAAAATAACCCATTTATCAAATTATACGGGTTTCCGCCAAATCCCTAGTTTTTTTTGCAAAAAACCTAATTATCAAATCGTCCTACGACATATATAAAGCTTAAAAAGACCAAAGTGAATTTCATATCTTCGAGGATCGATCAGATAACAAATTCACAGCCTATTTCGAAACCCGAGGGCTACTTCATCATACATCCTGTATTTAGCTGCAGTTAAAATATTATGACATATTTGTATCGGCAGATGTTATCTGCAGATATTTCAATTTATATTTCACGGCTCAGATATATTTTACATTATCTGCGTAGTGTGTGGTCGTCTATAGGATTACATAGAAATTAATGTTGAAGATGATCTGCGCCGCTACAGATATCTTATCGTATATGTGAAGCGCTTTATAGTCAATAAATTATTGACCTCTGGGTAATTATGATGTGCTTATTGTATAGTTACGAAAATAAATGTTTGAAGTGAAGTGGGATTGAAAACAAGGTAGCTGATTAGGTTAGCAAAATTAGGTAGGTACATAGGTGCTTCTTTTGGAATTATGTAAATTTTCTCGTCGGATGGAATAAAAAGCAGTATATACAACTTGGGGGTAAAGTTATTCTGCCTCGGGTTAGGTTAAAATCCTGGCTTGTTCAAGTTTCAAGTCAATATTCCCTTACTACGTTTGGGAATAAACCCTTGAAACTCTCTCTGCGCTCAAGTTTTAACAGACCACCCTCGTATATAATACATCACTTTACGCCCATGTTGATTAAACTACTATTTCATTCCACCGGCTCGAAAACACCCCTTTTCGTACCTGTACACGTATTGAAAAAGTGACACTTTATTGACTTTTGGATTACAGTTGGTTGAATATGAATTTCCATACATTATGAATGAACTGAAAAGTTATTTAATCAGTGCATCTGTAGAAATTTAACTAGGTATATACTAGCTCCATGGCCTAAACTGACATTAGAAAAAAAAGGCGGCAAAATAATTGTTTTTGTTTACGTGTTTTTAGTACCTATACATACCTACTATGTAGGTAATATGAGAATGCAATTACTTTGATTATACTTTGTTTAATAGCTATTGTTACAAAATAAGTGATTGAAGTGAAGTGGATTTAAAAACAAGTTGACTGATTTTATTTCAACAGAATAAGGTAGGTACCTAGGTTTCTGCGTTTTATGGAAAAAAAATCTCGTCGGATGG
>OX637648.1:6022392-6162200 GCA_951802225.1 Euspilapteryx auroguttella | reverse complement strand
AGCGCAACGCTGGTTCAGGCCATATTTAAACAAAGCTATGTTCATTTATATGTAAAGTATTCGCAACAGCTAAGCTTGCTATTCATAATGATAACGCAAAACACGTATTTTTTTATTTCACGTTGGAATAGTCTGCATGGTTTTTTTTTATTTATTTTTTTATTGAAAACTTTAAATCTAAGTACAATCATGCACCACACAAAAGGGTTTGTAAACGGTAAGCCCTGTAGATCCGGGCGTAAGAATAGGTCTACGGTATGCCCTGCCTGTCTTAAGAGGCGACTTTGGGGTCGTGGGTGTTTGTGGCGGGGGACCGACACACTATCTACCGACCGCGACATGGGCGGCGGCACAGCTTGTGGCAAGGCAGCTCCAAAGGCGAGCCGGGGAGGGAACAACATGCCCTCCCCGAGCACGAAGCTGATAGCAGCTGAGCGCGGGAAGGACTTCGGACGCCAATAATGTATGGTTCTTAGGGTCCTTCCCAAAAGCGACAAGATGGCCGCCGGGGGGTTTTAGTGGGTGCGAGCCCCACATACCCCCGACGCTCAGAGCGTCGGGAAATGCGATGAGCATTTCCCCCGTTACAAAAACCCCTATTACCCTTTTTACCCCTATTCCATAGGACCCTGTCCAAATGTCAGTTTGGGCTATAAGTTGCCTATAATGGCACAGTCGGCAGTACCGGAGGGCGCTACGGGCGGCGCGGGCGCGGCGAGCGCGGCGGGCGCGGCCGACGTGCTAGCCGCCGCCACCGACGACACGCCCGAGCTGCCGCAGCCCGCCTGCTCCATGCGCGGCATCACCAGCGCCACCGCCTGCAAATATTACACTTTATTGAGTATCATAATCTAAATTTTAGATAAATAGAGGGCTACAGAGTGGGTCCCGAGCCCGAGGCATGCCAAGAGAAGACGTGGTCGTCCCACGAAGCAACGGAGCGATTGACTGGGAGCTCACGATAGGGCCTGGTGGGAATCCGCTCAGGACACGGAGATGTGGAAAGGGGTAAGGAGGCCTTTACCCAGCAGTTGGACAGCATAGGCTCATAATAATAATAACAAATTTAAATAGAAAGAATCATTATGGCAATCTCTTTTTTTATATTTATTACTAACGAGCTTTCCCGGCTTACTTCGTTACGCCATAGAATATAAGATACCACAAAAGACTTGGCTCTATAGACTATGTTACTGCCCAGAATGGCCGAATAAAAAACAAACAACAACCAACAAACCACCTATCAAAATATGTAAACAACGGAAAAAATATTGCACCTTGGGTTACATTATTTGAGTTTAGGTAAGGATCCCTAATTTGTTTGAAAATCTAATATAGCCTATGACACTCGGGGTTAATGTAGCTTCCTACCAGTCAAATATTTTTTCAAATCGGTTTAGTATTTCCGGAGCCTATTCGTTACAAACAAACAAACAAACAAATAAACAAACAAATCTTTCCTCTTTATAATATTGGTATAGATCAATTTCACTAATGCCCGTCACAGACTGTGCAGATACGATAAGATATCTGTATCGGCGCAGATTATCTTTCAACATCAATTTCTATGTAATCCTATGGACGACCACACACTACGCAGATAATGTAAAATATATCTGAGCCGTGACATATAAATTGAAAGATCTGCAGATGACATCTGCCGATACAAAATTTTAACTGCAGCGATATACAGGATGCATGCGCAAGGGTAGGATCTGCGGTGCGGTGAGGCAGAGGGAAGCAGGGTTGGAATAGTATAAATTATACTATTTTGTTCGATATTTTTATACTATATACCTACCGTCTTATTCATAAAAAATTAACATGGCCTTAAACCACACGTTTAGCCTAAAATGGCGTGTTGTCAAAAAAGTTGGATTCATAAACGCTCATTAGCACTAAAACGTCGTTATAATGCCTCCATAAGTTAAAGTAGGCTCGGCCCTACTTTAACGCACTAACACACTGATTTTTGCCAAGATGGCGCCTGCTGATCAGCTGTTTTTGTTATTTTGTCGCGAGGTCGCGAGGATGTGTCGTGACTCGTGAATGATGTGAAGTGAATTTTGAAAATGCAAGCGCTGGTAGCTATAGAAGACAGATAGCTTTGGATCTTAGCGAGCTAGTTGGAAACCAAAACCCTCCGCACTTCCTTGACTTCGAAAAGAATATAATGTACATTATACGACCTGATTTCTTTGCGCGATAAAGTACGAACGCTCTACAATAAATGGACATCATCTTTTTTTCGTACAGGAAGTCGTGCAATTTGACACAAGGGATTGTGTGTGACAAATCTTTGCAGGGTGTTGGGGATATCGTGAAGTATGTATTGTGTATACTTTTTTACATTTTGAATACCTGAATAACACTATTTTAGCAACGCTCATGGCTATGGGATCTTTGTCTTTGATAACCAGAATACAGATACTTAATTACTCAATCAAGAAGGCCCAATTTAATTATTTGTATTCATCTGAATACTTAAGCACAACTTATTTATGATGAGAAAGAAAAACACATTGATCATAAAACATTTATTATCAATTAATAAATATTTTCTTAACTCTTATATACCTATACCAATTATATTGATTTTGTTCCTTTTTTCAGGTCGCTCCGACGAAAGTTTTGCAGTTTTCTGGGCTTGGATGTGATCTGAAACAGTTATAAAACGTATTGTTAAATAAAGTTTTGTTCGCGCGGAAAATATTTTTGTTGTTACTTGCCTCTTAGGGATGATTTTCCTTAGATCGGGCCGTGTCTAGTGCCGGGCCAGCGCAGCGCGTAATGTCTTTTGCTTTTCCATTTTGCAAACTTGCTAAATGCCCTCAAAATACTAAACAAAGTATAATACCTACTTATGTAAATAAAGTTAAATAATTGTAATAAACAATACCTCGGTAACTGACTAGGTACCTATGTAATGCCTGAACAAAACAAAAAATCATCAGTCACCTCAGCTGACTGAGTCAATCAATCATAACAAGTTTTTTTTCTTCTCTAGAATTTTGTGCGCCACTGCTGGGCAAAGGCGCCAAAAATAGACATTTTTTTTTTGTTAAATGATTGATCGTGGATTGAACTGGTGCGACAACCTGAAAATGCAAAAAACTACTATTGGCCTAATGTAGTTATAGCAGGCCTAAATTGCGTGTATGAATAATGAATTTTCAAATCAGTATCGTTATAGTGGGTTTGTTAACGACCAAAGGTAATATTTTCTGCATTAAAGCATTAAACTTGGCACACTTGTTGCTTAGGTGGCCCAGACTGAGAATCGCCCGGGAGGGAGCGGGAGACCCCCCTCTGGGGGGCGGGGGGAGGGGGTAAAGTTTTCTTCTACCGCGCGCGCTATCGATCCCTATTGCTGCTATTTTATAGCTACTAGGACAAGTGTGGTGTCATTTTCGGATAATTTAAGGATGACGAATACATTTCTGGAACAATTTTTTTACATTTCCATACAAAAAAATCGGAATTTACCATAAAATAGATAATTTTCGACGCAAAAAAAAAACTTCTAATGACGATATTTTTTGAATGAGTTAGATATCAACAAAATAAAGTATGAAAGAGCTGTTATTTACGATATCGCAAGACAGCTTGAGGAAGCGAGAGCATCGGAAGTGGACTTGCATAAGTCCCAACGGTGCACTTAAAAACGAGATAGACTTCATCCATCATGTCGACATACAACCTTATATTGAAAGATGTCTGTGATCAACGTGGTTAGAAAGCAATCACTGTTGGTCAAGGACACATTGATATCAATGTTAAGCTCGAAAGGTCGCAACTGGTAAAGTCTACACTATGACTGGCAAAACCGGCAGACCAAAACCCAAACTCGAAACTCTTTCAATTAGAACTCCAAAACCGTTTCGATTGCCTAGGGCGCATTGTAAATGATGTAAAATGTAAATGATGGGTTCTTGAGAAGCTGTCAATGCGGTTGGAGGTAATTACTTACTAAGCTCAAAAAAAAACTCAAATTAGTTTATTTAAGAAAAATGTTGTTACAGTTTGTGTTAAGATTCCCGTTTTAAGTAACAAATACCAGTGTTAGGGGAATCTGCTCTTTCATTACATTATTTCTTTAGCTTAATTTAGAGATCAATTCAGTATAGTTTCCAATATTTTATATTTAAAACCAAACCCAAACTAGAATCCTAAAATTATACTGACTAAACACAGTTACCCGTACAAGTACGTGCGTGACCCGTACGTGAAGCACACTTGATCTGACGGAGAAGAGGTGTGATAAGTCTCAGCAGACAACGGCACCGTAGAGGCATGCGGTTGGAGGTAAGTAACATCGACCAAAGATCTCATAATATCCAATCACGCAGGGAAACAGCTCTTTCCTTGTCCTCCAGTGACATTGTACTTTCTAATTAGGCCCGTTGTTTGCAGCCGTGTCCCGGTTCCGTAACGCACATTGTTCAAAGAAGGCAAGAGGTGCCTCAAGACAAAACTTTTACCTGCCACTCGGATGAGCATCGTTCGGTAAGCTTATTCAAGTTAAGCTAAGCTTCCCGAACGATGCTCATCCGAGTTGAAGTCGACAGACGAACAGTTGGTCCCAGGTATGTATTCTTCAACAACTTCGAGTGTATTGTATTGCATTCTTTGATTTGGAGTGGAATTGTTCCTATATGGGCGCTGAACATTATCTTTGTTGTGTCAATGTTCATTCTAATAGCAACTCGATCGGAGGCCCAACTGAGGTAAGGACATCGAGCATTGTACTAGATCCTTCGCGGTCTGGGCCATAACTAGTAACTAGTGAGTAATGTTGTCGCCGTTTATGCTGATGCTTAGTTCCTTCCAGTCCAGAGTCTTGAAGACATCCTGGAATGCAGCGGTTAACAGTTTTGGGGGAATATGATTAGCGTATAATGAAATTGAAGAATTTCTGACGGACCATAAACGCTGGTTATACCACTTGCCTTCTGAAGTTCGGCTGTGATGAAAGAAAGAAAAAGAAGGAAATCATTTATTTACAGCAGCCTGTGTCACACAAACATTACATAACATAACATAAAAATGAGACATACATTCAAACATATTTGATGCGACTTTACATGCAGTCTGGTTGTTTGTAAGATGTTGGCGAGCTCTACTTATCTAATACAGGCTAACGGCCGAGATGTCCTCGGTATAGTATCGGGTCCATGTTGCTCTCTGGACCTTATCTTGACTGTTAGTGATGGGTTGTCGTGTCGAAGTATATAATAGAATTTCTGTCCATAGAACTTCTCGAATTCCCCCACAATCTCAGGTGTGGATTTAGTACTCTACCAACCATCCTCGGTCTTCAGCCTTGCCTGGCTTTGCCGAATAGATAGATCTCGAGCAAAAACTTTGGAGGCTTTGTTTCGGTCTATGGCTCTTTACCTTAATATTTTTTGTATAAAATCGCCTGATGTCTCTTGTAATTGATATAAAGGTCTGCCTCTTCAGCTGCCTGCAGGCAAAGGCATCCGGTTCCGTTGTCTGCTGAGACGTATCACGCCTCTTTTCCATCAGATCAAGTGTGCTTAGTAGTAAGTAATTACCTCCAACCGCAGTGACAACTTCTCAAGAATCCATCATTTACATCATCCACGCTGCGCCCTAGGCAATCGAAACGGTTTTGGAGTTCTAATTGAAAGTGTTCCGAGTTTTGGTTTTGGTCTGCCGATTTTGCCGGTCTAAGTGTAAACCTTTCGAGCTTAACATTGATATCAATGTGTCCTGTACCAATAGTGATTGCTTCCAGTTATAACCGCGTTGATCACAGACATCTTTCAATATACAGTTATATGTCGACATGATGGATAAAGTCTATCTCATTTTTTAAGTGCACCGTCGGGACTTATGCAGGTCCACTTCCGATGCTCTCGCTTCCTCAAGCTGTCTTGCGATATCGTAAATAACAACTCTTCTCAGTGGCAAAAGCTCGAAAATTTCATTTGTTTCATCCATACTTGTCAGCTAATTAAGTAGATAATGTATGTTTTTTTTGTACCTATAAAACCTATGTTTTAATACAGAAAGTTGTTACCTATCACAGGCTGAATGACCCTGTTCAGTATTTGGTAGTAATTTGAAGTAACCAAGTAATTTTTAAACCGAAATTAGGCATTAAATATTTTTACATCCTCTTCCGCGGTGTGTTCACTATTTTTTTTAACACATAAATATAAACAAAAAGTTTATCAAACAGCTTTTCAAATATATTTTTATTTTGTTAATATCTATACTCATTCAAAAAATATCGTCATTAGAAGATTTTTCTTTGCGTCGACAATTATCTATTTTATGGTAAATTCCCATTTTTTTGTATGGAAATGTAAAAAAATTGTTCCAGAAATTGATTCCTCATCCTTAAATTAGGCATTAAATATTTTTACATCCTCTTCCGCGGTGTGTTCACTATTTTTTTTAACACATAAATATAAACAAAAAGTTTATCAAACAGCTTTTCAAATATATTTTTATTTTGTTAATATCTATACTCATTCAAAAAATATCGTCATTAGAAGATTTTTCTTTGCGTCGACAATTATCTATTTTATGGTAAATTCCCATTTTTTTGTATGGAAATGTAAAAAAATTGTTCCAGAAATTGATTCCTCATCCTTAAATTATCCGAAAATGACACCACACTTGCCCTAGTAGCTATAAAATAGCAGCAATAGGGACCGAAAGCGCGCGCGGTAGAAGCAAACTTCACCCACTCCCCCGCCCCCCAGAGGGGGGTCTCCCGCTCCCTCCCGGGCGATTCTCAGTCTGGGCCACCTAAGCAACAAGTGTGCCAAGTTTCACTTTAATGCAGAAAATATTGGTTCCCATACATTTATTGGACTTAACAAACCCACTATTAGCAAACTTTTTAACTAAATTGAACGTTTAGGCCATTTTAGGGGTTTTTTATGAATAAGACGGCTAGTATGTAGTTTAGTAATACAAGTATATTACGCGACAATACCATATTTTTTTTACAGCTTTACTTTAATTAATATTTACAGTATATTACATTACATATTTACAAAAAAAAAAAAAAACAATTCATACAAATTAAATCAAAGTCGAACAAGCCTACAAATAAAATATTACGTTTGTTTGGGCTATGTTCCTTTGCCTGTCCATAATGGTCAAATATTAAAAAAAAACACAGTAACCAAACAAAACATGGTATACTATGATATATATGATACAGGTCAATGAACAAAACGAATAGCTTTTTTGACAAGGCAAAAAAATAAACTGATTGATTGATCTTGTAAAAAGCTAGTATATTTTTTATATCAATACTAGTATCTCTAGTTGGTCTGTGATCAATACGTATACAATAATTTTAAGAGGGACTAAATCAAATCGAAAATAGGCTGTAAATTAAATTTATTTTCGGATAAGTCCTCAAATAAATTGAATTCACCGCGGTCCTTTTTAAGCTTTAGATGCTGTTCTATCCAAATTTTTCGTTATTTAGTGGGTATGTTTAAAGCAAGACGTACATCATTCTCAAAATCAGAATCTTCTTCTGACGAGCTGTCTAATAAATTCAGAAGCAATAAACGCGTTCTTTTCGTAAAACGCGAACTTATTGTAACACGCTTTATAAACACTTTTTAACAAAAAACAAGTCTGCTCAGTCCGAGAGATTTCGAGTGAATGTATAATCTTGTCATATTACCGCATCTGCGCAATGTGTGGTACCTTCAGATAAAAAAGTTTGTATACGCAGATAAAATCTTATCGCATCTGCCCAATGTGTGACAAGCTTAAGGGCTTAGGCTATGACGGACCGCCATATAGCCGAAGCTCGACAGACGGGCTGCTCATGGGAGAAACTGGACAAGAGCGTAGCTCTTAAATTTGAAGAAATAAGAAGATTAAGAAAAGTAGCTTGGCGAAACCAATAAGATTCCAAACACAAAAATCTGACAAAATATATATAGCTAAGTCGTAATTTAATAACTTTATCATTAGTCTTCAACAGAAATCTAATCTGCGTCACAGAGAATATAATACTTAACCAGTACAGAGGTCTCGCGCCATACATTGTTTTTGTCATGCTCTATCGGGCTATTTTATTCGGGCTATTTGAAGTGGCCCTAAAAATGCATATATAGTAGCGACATCTAGTAAGTTCGGTCTATTTTCGGAAAGTTGCAAGACGGACGAAGCAACAAGCGAGAATATATGGCGCTTACTCTCGGTTAACAATGTTTGGACTTGCGACTTGCGACCTTGGCTCGCCGAGCTATTCAAGGTCGTTCGTATGAGAAATAAAAGATAGGACCGTATATTTCGAAGGTGAGTAGGTGAACAGTGAGAGGTTATTTGTTTACTTACGAATCTCTTTTCTCCTATGCAATGCAGTAAATAATAAAGATAATAAAGAGTGTTTGTAATTCGAAAGTGGTCGAACCTAGAAAAATACTTATAAAGCAGTGCCATGATGCCGCACTTCTGTTTGGCGTGATTCGCTCCGAAACACCTGCCTTCTTGTATCGGAAAATGGAATGGTTATCATGGCAGCGTCAGGTGCACAGAACTAGGCTGCGAGTCCCAAAACATCGTACGATGGCTTTTCGCGGAAGTTTTAGGTATGCGGCTACCAAGTGCTGGAAAAATATCCCGCCTCCAGTCCGTGAAGCCTTAAGTAGGTATACCTTCGTGCGCAAGCTCAGGGTATACTATACTAGATTGATCATCAGAGACAATAAATTCCTCCTCCTTTCAACACCCGCACCACCATTGCCGTTTACCACCATGACTACAGACTTATCGACTCGTAGTCGCATCATGGGGTACCTACTTTCCTATCTATAATAACGAGTTATTTTATTTTTATTTTTGCATTGTTGTTTGTTTTTATTTAATGTATTTTTTTTATTTTATTTTTGAATTTAATTGTGCTTGCACTCGTGGGAAGCGCTTGTGAGTCACTGCTGGCATTGACTGAAATCAGCGCTGCTGGTTCAAACCTTCAGCAAATGCTGAGTCAGTGCCATTTCGAGGCAACTGCGACACACCAACCATATTTGTTAATGTTCTGTATATTTTTGTTTAAATTATTTCTTCGTTTGTATTTATAATTGTTTCAAAATTTAAATTATTTTGGTTTGTGTTGTATATTTTTATTTATTTATTTTAATTGTTGTGTATACGTGTGTCATAGTTGTGTCAAATAAATGTTTTTTCTATTAAAATTATAAACAAACGCTTGATGGGGTTTCTGGAAAATCATAATTTAATTAATTCAAGACAATTCGGATTCAGAAAAAATAAAACTACTGAAGATGCTATAGAAATGTTGACTGCTCATGTAACAAAAGCTATAGAGAATAGAAAAGCCTGCATAGGCGTCTTCTTGGACCTAGCAAAAGCGTTTGATACGGTTTCGCATTCTATTCTACTTAAAAAAATAGAAAATAAAGGAGTTCGAGGTATTGCGCTAGAATGGTTTAGATTTAGATCATATCTATCATCACGGTGACGAGACAACTTGTTAGAATAGGAAACCTCACAAGTGCACAAAGATATATCAAATTTGGAGTCCCTCAGGGCAGTATTATTGGACCAACCCAATTCTTAGTGTACATTGACGACATTTGCCATATTGATAAACTGAACTTGTTCTGTTATGTCGACGATACTGCTGTCATTTTCGAGGATAATTCTTGGGACAAAGAAATCACAAAAGCTTCAGAAGGCATGTCTCGTATAGGGTCATGGCTAAATAATAACCTTCTTACACTTAATGTACAAAAAACCAAGTACATTACTTTCTTTAAAACAAAAGCATCTGCCCCAAAAACACAATTGGTCCTTAAGTTGCACGATAACTGTGCTGGATCTGACGCCTGTATATGCCCTACAATTCAGGAAACTTCGTACATCAAATACTTGGGAATAATTATCGATCAACGACTTTCAGATCATTGATCATATAAAATCAATCTCTAAGAAGACAAGGAAATTAATTTATGTCATGAAAAATCTCAGATCTTGTGCAGACAAAAACCTTCTAAAAATGGTTTATGTAGCAACTAGTCGACCCGGCGAACTTCGTACCGCCTAACCTATTACTATTTTGTGCATGTATTATACTTATAAACCTTCCTCTTGAATCACTCTATCTATTATAAAAACCGCATAAAAATCCGTTGCTTAGTTTTAAAGATTTAAGCATACATAGGGACAGATGCGGGAAGCGACTTTATTTTATACTTTGTACTAGAGGCTGCCCCGCGGTTTTTCCCGCGCAGATTTCTCATAAACACAAAATTCCCGTTTTGTCCCGTTCCCGTGGGAATTCCGGGAAATTCCTTCTTAGTGCTCACCTACACTCCCTAAGGAACCTACATGCAAAATTTCAGCCCGCTACGCCCAGTAGTTTCGGCTCTGCGTTGTCTGTCAGTCAGTCAGTCAGTCAGTCAGTAACGGAAGAGTTTTATATATATTGATTGATATGCCAATCTATTATAACATACGGGATATCTATCTGGGGTGGAGCTGCAAAAACCATAGAATTAGAGAGAGCGCAAAGATCTATTCTAAAAGTGATGCTAAAAGTAAATAGGCAACAACAAATAAACTATACAATGAATGGGAAGTGTTAAGTGTTCGTTAATTATACATTCTTAAATCGGTAATAGTCCATCATAAGTATGCACTTAGTTTACCGAATTACAATGATATTATATATGATCAAACGAACTTCTCAAGTGAAGTTCGATCAATATTATATGAGTGGTTTCATTTGAAGATATAAATCATTTCACTAGGTAGTCCTTTCACCTACAAGGCAACATTCGCACGTTCTTACAAATAACTATTAGTCGATCGATTTAATCGATATCGATTACTCGATTAATTTGAAATTTACCCATGCTCCCATCCCTACCACTCTACGCGCCCATCACTAGCAGCGTCCGCCAAGCCTGTCATTCTTTTTAGAGATAGTTTTCTGCTCAGTTTTCTGGCATAAATTACGTCGTTTATTGACTTTTTTGACAAAACTCGGGATTTGGGTAGGGAGGGTGATTTATATCTTCAAATGAAACCACTCATATAATATTGATCGAACTTCACTTGAGAAGTTCGTTTGATCATATATTATATTTCGTGGTTTCATTTTCGATATAAATCATTTCACTAGGTAGATGTTTAGAGACATTGTTTTGTCTATATTTTTTCATGATAATGAAACAATATTAATTAAAAAGATGTAATTTTGGCTAGTTTTATTTGAACTCTTAGTATAGGTACCTACAAATATTATTAAATAATATTACTCATCTTATTAGTTAAAAACACTATATTTTAACATATAAAAGTAATCATTATAGTTAGTTTATAGAGTACTTCAAAGTTTAACATTGCGTAGTTACTTAGGTAATTACTTGGTAGGTAGGTACTCAGCTACATTATTTATAACATACTTATATACTTATTGTATATTTTTTAATGAACTAATTTGGTCAGAGATTTAATAAAAAATTGATAATCAATCATCATAGGACATTGATAAATTTAGCAAACTTGTTAGAGGTAGAGGTCCAGGCGGCCGTCTTTTGATCTGATCAAGATTGACGCCGGTAGCATGAGCAGCCGATGTGGCGGCGGCGTGTCGCGTGCTGCTGTGTGTGCCGTACACCGCAAGGATCTGCCTGATCCACATGCTTATTGACTATGCTGTTGTGTTCCTGTGAGGACGTTACGCTTCACAGTTATTAAGAGGTGATTGGCTTATTTAGGTCTGATTTATTTAGTTAAGGTTATATAACCGTCTTATATATAGACGGATTCACCGTAAGATAAAGTAAAACTAACAATGGTGGATAGCTTTTGATTGCATTTAGCGCCTATAGTTTTGATAAAATTTTCATTTACTTTATGATTCTAATGCCATTGCTATTTTTATTTATAATAATCTGTTATTTAGAGAAAGACTTTCAACCATGTGTGCTGTAGGCTGTAGATAATGTTAGTAAAGCTACTTTTGTCTAGGATAAGTTCATTCTTGTTTGGTATACATTTTTAGAGATTTTTGAGAACCAATTGTGGATACTTACCAAGTACCTGTGTACTTTGGTGGATTGGGTATTAGTTTATAACATCTTTAAGGAAGGCGCTGATGCAATCATCCGAAGAAATATTTCTGCCTAAAAGCAGAGATAAAGCGATGGCTCTTATGATGATGCCCTGTGAATCCTGTGATGCGTCTTTTTCGAAGACGTTGGAGGGAAAAGTAATTACACTAAAAACAGAACATTCGAAAGAATCTAATTTAATCATAGTATTGAATAACATTATATTGATATTGTTGAATAGTAATATTAGAAAGTGAGGCTAGTATAAGATGCTGATGAGATGCTGTTGAGGGGATAATGAGACCTGGCATTGCCTGCTCGAGCATACTGCGGCACTCAGGGTAAACGTGAGTAGGAGAGGGTGACGGTCCCTGTTAGTAGACAACATAGGTTTTCGTCACGCCCTCAAGTGATTATTACGAAATAACTATATATCAATCAATGGAGGATAACAGGCAGGTCTAGAAGTACTAGAAGGGAATACTAGAATACTGGTCGTTTCGTCCTCAGTAATTTTTTGTAGGCCGTTAAGAAAAACGGAAAATGAAGGATCGGTATAGAAAAAATATGCATCTGCCCCTTTGTAGCATCTGGGTCTTGTTTCAAAGAAAAGTATTTCTTAAGTTTTGCGCTAGAATGTTTGAAAAGCATCTTTAAATTAAATCTTCGATCTGCCTCTTAATTATATTTCGTGTAATATAGAATGCTAAATGCTAATAGCTAGATTTTTCGCTTCTCGAACCAAGGCCAAATATATCTGGTAAGTTAATTGAAATTAGGAAATTGTATGCAACTTCGTGTCGTAATGTAGCTAATAGCTAATGCTAATGTTATCTACCCATAATAAAAATTAACAAATTGTTTAAGTTTCGGGGCATCTAAGGCTTAGTATATTGCTAATAATACGACATATAATTACTATAGTAAGTTTGAGTTACGCCTTTACGACTCGAGTCCGTGTTAACTTATGAATCATATTTTTGTGTTTAAATGAAATTTTAAAAGCTTTTAATATTATTATCTCATCAATTCAGGTCCTGTAAAATAATTATCATAGTATTCTCTGAATAGAAGGTAGGTAGAAGGTACCTGTACCTTTGCCTTTTAAGTATTTTTGGTTTCAACCAGCCTTTTGTAATGCTGCGCTAGCGGACATTAGGATGCCAATCATTTGTGAAAATTCTCTGATTGTAACAGGTGGTAGTTGAGAACACTTCAGAACCAATTCTATTATTTTATTACGTTTATGGCTTGTAAGTGATAAAGTCATATTTAAGTCATCTACTTACTTAAATCCTGAAAATTTGTAATTATTTTGTGGCTATAAGCTACTATTTTCATAGTTTATAATAAAGCCCAAGCACTCGATTGATTTGAGTGTAAACCTAACTTTATTTAAAAATTCCATGTAACTACGGTCTATGTAAAGGATATCGTCACATACAAAAATTTACCAATTTTTGACCAAATGAACGCAAGTGACCTACGACCCCTTCTTTAATCTTAGTAAAAGTTCTAGGCGCTATCGTGAGCCAATAAGATAAGGCATTGAGTTGAAATCATAGGTGGATAACAAGATTCTGTGTGTTCACATCCTTAAACAGGAAACGTAGGTAAGTACTTACGATAGTTTTAAGCGACAGAAATAAAAAGTTACGAGACATTTTAGGTCAATAGATGCCATGTAATAATAGCTTGCATGCTGTTCTGCCATTTCGAAATGAAGTTTAGTTACTTACAAATTTATTTAACAGTTTTAGGTTAAAATGAAATCTCTTACCTCCATTTGAATTGGTGTCAAAAAGGTTTTAGATACGATTTCTAGCAAATTATTAGTTGCGATTGACATTTCTTGTTGTTACTGTGCTAACCATGTTACAACAGGAACATATTATTGCTCAAGTGGAAAATTAGAAAAAGATTTAATTATTTTGTTACAAATCCAATTAAGGATACCTTTATTGTTTGTGATATACAATACAACCAACACATTTTAAAAATATTGTACTGAATTCTGCCAGAATGGTGGTTGAGCACGTGGCCTGATTTGGGTCGTTCTCTAAACGTGCGACTGCGTCGGTATATGGGTCGTTGTAATTTGGAACTTGACGAGTGGTATCTTCGTACTCTGGCCCTGGCACGCCCCCCCCCTTGTTTTTCGCAAAGCGAGGAGGGCCTGAGTTTTTCTGAAACTGCGGCCAAGCTGTGCCCGTGGAGCTCGTAGAGGCGGCTGTGTTGTGTAAGCAACAGTATTTCTGGGAAGACTACTGTCTTCCTGATTTGAAGGCATTGCTGTTCAATTTTGAAGCTTAATTTAATTTTCTCTAAAATTTGGCACCGAACAGTGCTTCATCTCGTTTACTGTACTGAAAGATATTCAAAAACGTCTTGGTAGACCTGGTGCGGTCTTTTAAATGCGAGCTTGTGTCTCCGAGCTATAAAGGTCGCATGAACTACGGGAGCCCTCGCTTAGAATCTTGATTGCCTCTATTTTATATCTTGAGTTAGGAGAATGGCCATGGCCCTACTCCCCGATGTGATGTGAAGTCAGTCCAAGTTGAGATGAGAGTATTTTAGTATTTAGCTTTGAGGCTTGAACCAATATGTAGTTGCTAGGTATAGTATATTGCTGAAGGATTTTTTCCTTGACTTCTCTAGCCATTTGAGAGAGATTATCGTAGATTCAATCACACAACTTTAGTTCATCATCCAGGGCTTCGCCCAGGGTTAATAAAATTTATGGGTCCAGTTCCGGAAATTTAAACTTTGCCTCAGGGTCCGAGTTCAATTGGTTGTTGTAACCGCTACTAGTTCCAATAAGGAAGTTATTGCTGGTGCTTGGATCTGTTTTTGGTGACGGTATTGAAAGTGGTCACTGTTGGGGCAGTGGTGGCAATTGGCACTTGGTATGTCGCCATCATGATTTTTGGTGATTCAGTCTCATTTAGACCTGATCATGGGTTGTAGGGAATAGTTTCGGCTAGAAATATATCCTCATATTCGAATGATATTTGCTCTGGGCACATTCCTTAAATTGTAAAGGCGTTTCGCCTACTGGAATAAGAAGAAAAAAGAAAATTATGCTTTTTATATTTTTATACTTACATAAAAAATTATGATTATTTTTGCATTTTGCCGCGTTCCTATTGGAATCTATGGCAGTATGGTAGCCTGGTTCATATTTGAATCTATGGCTTTGCAAATAAAATTATTTTAATGATAAAAACTGATGTACAGTTTTGAATTTTGCCGCGTTCCTATTGGAATCTATGGCAGTATGGCAGCCTGGTTCTTGTTCGAATCTATGGCTTTGCAAAAATATTTCTTTTACACTTTTTAAATGTAAGTTTATGCAGAATTTCAATTCGAAATTTCTGTCTAAAAATTTTTTTTTTTTTTTTGAAGGTAGGTAAGCAGATGAACTTACCGTAACATTAGACATTGTCTCTCGATTTATAGTATGAGGATAATGAAATCCATCAAAGTTGAAGTAACTCACTTAATTTTTTGTTAAAAATTTGAAAAGATTTCGGTATCTTGAAAAATTTATTTTTTGCGAACAAGATCCGAACGCGTGCTTTCGTTGCCTCGCACGGAAAAAGAATGACAGGCTTGGCGGACGCTGCTAGTGATGGGCGCGTAGAGTGGTAGGGATGGGAGCATGGGTAAATTTCAAATTAATCGAGTAATCGATATCGATTAAATCGATCGACTAATAGTTATTTGTAAGAACGTGCGAATGTTGCCTTGTAGGTGAAAGGACTACCTAGTGAAATGATTTATATCGAAAATGAAACCACGAAATATAATTTCAAAAAGAGTGTATAAAATGAATTCACTTTTTTTTTATCATAGATAGTTATGTACATATTTCGATACCAATTTATTTTAAAAATTGTTTTATTCTTTAATGAGCATTCATACTGTCGGAGCCACCCATTGTATTTTTGTGAAGTTAATATGCTCCATAACCTGATGACCACCCAGTGTCTGCGTAATAGCAGCGCTGCTCCCGACATTCACCTTTTTTAACACCCGACGAAAAATCAGAGTGGTACTTTATTACCAAAATAAGCCAATTTTGAATAACTAAAAGAAACCTTAACGAACCTGAGTGGTGGTTTGTGAGTGTGAAGAAGACTGGGCAGTGCTGTCGCTGGCGGCGGAGCTGCCCAGGCCCGCCTCGCTGGTGTCCATGTCCTGTAAATAGGGTGTGTAGTTGCAAAACTCAATGTATAACAAACTAAGTAAAATATGACGAGACTTTAAGAAAGAAAGACTATGACTTTAAGAAGAAGTATAATTATGACGAAATAAAGAAATGCCATAACAATACACGCCTTCTTTACATCAGCTAAAGTTTCTACATTCCGTCAACGTCATGTTCGGATCGTCGTCTATCGGACACACCTCGGACACAAGCGTTTAAATGTATGAAACATAACTCAAATTTAAAAAATTTAAAAACCCCCGACCCAGTCAGACCCCTCATCAACTTTAGTAGAACGAGAGCTAATCATCTTAAAAATATCATGGTTACCATAACATAACTTTCAATATCATTGAAGTAACACTGTACCAAATTTTAAATTGATAGGAATGGAAGGTGGTTAGATCCTCTCATCCATTATTCAAGAGCTGATCATCTTCAAACGGCAGATCAGGTCATGGTTACCTTAAAATATACTTTCAATATCATAGATGTAACATGGTACCAAATTTCAACTAGATCGGACATAAGGAAGCTAGTTAGATCCTCTCATCCATTATTCAAGAGCTGATCATCTTCAAACGGCAGATCAGGTCATGGTTACCTTGCCAAATACTTTCTATATCATAGATGTAACATGGTACCAAATTTCAACTCGATCGGATCTAAGGAAGCTAGTTAGATCCTCTCATCCATTATTCAAGAGCTGATCGTCTTCAAACGGCAGATCAGGTCATGGTTACCTTACCAAATACTTTCAATATCATAGATGTAACATGGTACCAAATTTCAACTCGATCAGACATAAGGAAGCTAGTTAGATCCTCTCATCCATTATTCAAGAGCTGATCATCTTCAAACGGCAGATCAGGTCATGGTTACCTTACCAAATAATTTCTATATCATAGATGTAACATGGTACCAAATTTCAAATCGATCGGACATAGGGAAGCTAGTTAGATCCTCTCATCCATTATTCAAGAGCTGATCATCTTCAAACCGCTGATCAGATCTTCATCAGACATGGCTAAGAACACTCGGCCTGAAATTATCTATGATAAAAAAAAAACTAAACGAAAATCGGTTCAGCCGTTTGGGCTCTACGATGCCACAGACAGATACACAGACAGACAGACAGACATACAGACAGACAGATACACACGTTAAAATTATAACACCCCGCTCTGAATTTTTCGTTCGGGGGTTAAAAAGAGTTGCTCGCGCACAGCCAAAACTCGTGTACAGTGGCGGACACGATCGGCGTACACTTCCGGTTTTTCTGTATTGCAAAATAGCTCTTGTTCTTTGGCAATACAGTCTAGGGCTGACGAAACCATAGACAAATCTGTTACGGCCTCCTAGTCCGTGACTGTACGTGCACACGTATCATGCTTGTGAGTGAGATAAAACGTGCTATTTGTACTGACTGAGCGGTAACTGAGAAATAACCGAGCGCAGGTGGGCCGCACTTGCTGAGGGAGGCAGGGAGGGCCCTTACTATACGTAGTACTGTTTATTATGCTGTGCTGTGCTCGTGTACCTGTGTAGATTCAGGCGGCGCGGGCGTGGCGGAGGAGGCGGCGACGGCGGCGCGCGGCAGCGGGCGCGACGAGGACGCCGGCATGTACTCGGTGGTGTGCGCGTCGTGCGGCGCCGTGGGGCCCACCTGCGCCATCGGCCGGATGGACGCCAGCGGGGTCTCGCTGCCGCGCGTGCGGGCCGACACGCTCTGTTGTGCTACGCCTGCAAATGTTTACCACTTTTATCCATATCCATATCATAACTTCCCTATAATATGTTCAGAAGCGATAAGTTATTGGCCTATATTAAGAAACCGGTATCAGTAGGGTGCATCATAATTTTTACTTTTACTTTATCGACAGCAGTAATATAATTACGTTCAAATTTAGAACATCTTCTTAGAAAAAAAAAAAATGTTTGACGGTGATTATCGACTGTGTCGATTCGACATTTCATTCGATATGAAATTCTTGCTCCATGTATTTTTGAATTATTACAATCGATTTGAGAATCGAAATCGACTCGTCTATTTTGTTTATAAATTAAAAAAAAACTTTGAATGTCAGTCATTTGTTTCGAACGAACTTCTCTTAAAAGTTATTTTAGCTGTAGGTTGTATGATTCCGTGATTTCTAAACATATTGTAGAAAACTTATGATATGAATGTGGATAAAGTTATGTATGCAACTGTACATGATTAGGCATAAAACACTCTTATTATGTATCAGTCACATAATAGTAGATTATTTAACATGGGTGTAAAGTGATGTATTAAGTACGAGGGTGGTCTGTTAAAACCCGAGCGCAGAGAGTTTCAAGGGTTTATTCTAGGGGTCCCTAAACCGGTTTCACAAAAACCGGTTAAAACGGTTTTTGAAGCGTATATTCAAAACCGGTTTTTTAAATTACGAAACCGGCTAATTCGGTTATTTCGGTTAGTAAAAATTAAGTGAAATAAGTGACTGATTTGTCATTGTATCTTGTAGTATCTTACTTTATACAGATACTAGAGGCTGCCCCGCGGTTTTTCCCGCGCAGATTTCTCATAAACACAAAATTCCCGTTTTTTCCCGTTCCCGTGGGAATTTCGGGAAATCCCTTCTTAGTGCTCACCTACACTCCCCAAGGAACCTACGTGCCAATTTTCAGGTTTCTACGCCCAGTAGTTTCGGCTCTGCGTTGTCTGTCAGTCAGTCAGTCAGTCAGTCAGTCAGTCTGTCAGTCAGTCAGTCAGTCAGTCAGTAACGGAAGAGTTTTATATATATTGATGGTCAAAGTTTAAATGGCTCTAATTATGAAGAAAAGGAAAAATTCTTCTGCAGGCGTACGAAAATTTGATGAAACTGGCTTTTTGTGTAGTTAACTATCTGAAGTTTACACAAGGATGATACTCCGATAAGGAATTTGTTAAAATTAAGGACCACAGAAGGCAAAGTAAAAACTAAATAACTAGTCCACACTAACGACTAATGATGAGGATTTATAATAAAATCCCACAAGATATTTTCATTCTGAATGATAATATTTTGTTTTTAAAACTCTTATCAAAATGTTTTTATTTTGAAAGCATAATACAACGTTAATGATAATGTAGACGACAAAAACTCATGGATGTAGTATCTGCACTAACAATTTTTTCGAACAGAATGTGGATACTTTCAATTTATGTAAATAAATTGTCATGATAACATTATGAAAATAAAAATTGAGTTGGCCTAATATTCTCTTTAGTCAAAAACTAAAGCCCTGACAACGTCTAAAAAGCTAAAGAAACATAGCCCTATTATTTTAAACAGCACCACACTAGAACAAGTAACAAAATTTAAATACTTAGGATCGATAATAACACAAGATTGTAGATGTACCACTGATATTATATCAAGGATCGCAATAGCCAAGACAGCCTTCAATAAGAAAAAACCTATATTTAAATCTCGAATATTAAATTTATAAAATCATACATCTGGAGCATTGCACTCTATGGATGTGAGACATGGACACTAACCCAAAGAGATAGGGAGAGATTAGAGGCCTTTGAGATGTGGTGGTGGCGAAGAATGGAGAGAATAAGCTGGAAAGACAAAATTACCAACGAAGAAGTGCTAAGAAGGGTGGAAGAGGAAAGAATGATTTTAAAGACAATTGAGAAAAGACGGGGAAAGATGATTGGGCATCTGATACGACACGACTCCTTTATCACAAACATTATTGAAGGAAAGATTGTGTGCGTCAGTGGGGCCGAAAAAGTCACGGTATCGAAATTTTGAAAATGCCAATATTCAGTGCATCGAACAAAGGATTAGTGCGCGAAGTGTCGAATTTGTGCATCCAGAGGTTTTGGAGTTATAGGCGAAAAACTAATTCTGCTGGGATGACGTCATCCTGGAAACACTTTTTTGAACCGCTGGGCCTAAGTCTTTGAAACTTGGCAGAAATGTAGCTTATAAATGTGCCTAAATGTGCGCTGAATCTGGTAAATGTGCTTCTTCAGATAACAGAGTTATTCCATCTGTTGCTGGACTGACGTTTTGCCGGAAATCTATTTTATTAAATATTTCGGAAACTGCTGACGCTAGAGAACTGGATTTTTTCATAAGCATTATTAGTCACTTTCTTGAATTTGTGTCAATATGTCGGTTCAAAATAATTGTTAGTTTTCGTGAAAAAAAATTAACAACAAAAAGAGAAATACCCTGAGCACTAATTAAGGATGATACTTGGAGACTTCAAAACTCTATAATCCCTTCCTTACCTTGTCCTTCACGTTATTCTGAAGTTTTTATAACGCTAGGTCAAATACTTTTCGAGAAATAAAGCTTTAACTAAATGTTTGACCGCGCGTTAGGTTTAACAACCTTTCACGCAAAAACCAAAGCAGCGACGACATTGGTAACCTGGCACTAATTCGAGTATTATGTAATAAAGATTTACTTTAAATTTCAGTGTGATATTCTTACACAATCCGAAGTTATTCAAGAAAAACATTAAATTTAGAACTAACCGACCAAATTAAATGGACCACTAAAAAGCGGCCATTGCATACAGTGTGCCCACATTTTCTAGTTTGTTGGATTATAGTGTACCTTTTAGCTGAAAAGTGTATTACGAAATTCCTTTCTCTTAGTACCTATATGATCTTTTGAGTAAGTACCTAATGCTAAACTACCTAGATATTATCATTATTTGACGTAAGTATTAAATATCTAAGTAAGTAAGTAAGTACATAGATAATGTATAAATAGTAGTATCTAGTTAGTTAGGCATTAGGTAATGACGATTCACTAAGTATTCTTATCAAATTTCTTGCTAGGGTTTAGCGTTTAGCCTAGATATAGAGTACCTACTGAGGTACCTAAGTATATGCATGACGGGGTTGGCGGCGCGGGGCGATGGCGGAGCGCGGGGCGGTCCGCTATGCTCTGCACGCACAGGGCACAGATCTGGTAGTCTTTAGATAATAATGTTAGCTGAGATCAGTGTCCCCGGAATGGCATGCAGCCCTTATCGCTGACAACGCAAATTCCGCGACGCGCAAGGTGCATCGAGTCGTTGACCGAGCGTGACAAGACAGAGAAGGCCAATCCTGCATCCCGCTCCCACTTAGGTGTCGCGCAGTGCGCCCGCGCCGACTAATGACGAAAGGCTACGGACCAGCCCGAGCGCGGCCACGCGGTCGGCCAACAGCCTTTTCAACAACCAGTGAAACATAGCCACCGCACAAAACGCACGTCGCTCCGCTCTTCTCTATGCTTTCGCTATCGCGCGCTTTACTAACTACTTTTAAATATATAATTGTTAGACGTTGTAAATATTTGTACAGACATTAAATTAGTCAAAAATAAATTTAATAATAGTAAAGTAAAAAAGTAAAAAATGATTTATTCAATACAGGATACAAGATATCGCTTATTGAAAGTCAATTAGACTAATCTAATTAATATTGATACCTTATTTCGTAAAGTATCCTATACTGATAGAGGCGAGGTAGTTCAGGGTGCCCACTAATTGGCTCAGGCAAACAAATGTTTGCCTTGCCTTACGACAATGGTCGCCTGGAGACGCCCCCAAACGAGCCCTCCTCTGTCAAATGATTCTACTCCCTTTCGCAATGATTTTACAGCGTAGAGAAGAAAGGGGTAACAAACTCTACTTTACAATTTATCTCTCTCTTTTTTTGTTCTTATGTGACATTACAATTTAATTTACGATACAAAGAACATAAATTAATAAGATTTAAAGTACATACATGAAATAATGAAAATATCGTGCAGAGCTAAACAACTTCCATGCGTCTTTGTCGTTTTCATAATCATCAACATTGTAATAACTTTCTTAATCAAACTTTTTTTGATAAGAGTTTTAAACTCATCATCATTCAGGATCAAAATCTCTTCTGGGATCTTGTTATAAAATCTTACTTCGTTTCCTATAAAGCATTTGTTTGTCCGTTTTAGTCTGTTCTGTGGAATACTTAGTTTGTTTTTGCTACGCGTTCTAAGGTCTTTAATTTTATCACATTTTTTATCAAACATATGTAAGTTTTTACGAGTATACATAATAATTTCAAAGATGTACTGGGACGGAAGCGTCAAAATATCAATTTCTTTGAATTTTTGTCTGAGGGACTCGCGAGCTTTAAGCTGATAAATGTTTCTAATTGCGCGTTTTTGTAGTATAAAAATGACGTTAATATCTGCAGCTCTTCCCCATAGAAGCAAGCCATAGGTCATTAAGCTATGAAAGTAACTGAAATACACAAGTCTCGCGGTAGAAAAAGCAGTTAAATGTTAAAGAGGTGTCGTCCGCAAAGAGGACAACATCTGTAAGTTTATCTAACATGTAAGGGAGATCATTTATGTAGACTAGGAACAGGAAAGGCCCCAATATCGATCCCTGAGGTACACCAATCTTGATAGGACAACCTGCAGACACCGAACCACCCACGTCCACTCGTTGGTCGCGATCAGTAAGATAAGAGGCAAGTAGATCAAGTGATTTATCAATTAAGCCATAGTGCTGTAATTTAAGTAGCAAAGTCTCATGATCAACGCAGTCAAAAGCCTTCGAGAGGTCACAGAAAACCCCAATAGCATCGTGAGAATCCTCCCAGGTTCCATAGACGTCGCTAATGAGTTTGTGACCTGCGTCTAAGGTAGACCGCCCTTTCCTAAAACCAAATTGATTTTTGTGTAGGAAGTTATTGACTGAGAAGTGAGACGCTAATTGTGCAAGAATAAGTTTGTCAAATATTTTACTTAAGGCTGGAAGAACCGCGATTGGTCTATAATCAGTGGGGTTTTCGGTATTTCCAGATTTAAAAATAGGAATGATTTTGCTGTACTTCAATAAATTTGGAAAAATGCCTTTTTCGATACAAGAGTTAAAGATTAATGCTAGATAAGGCGCTATTAGTGTTATAACAGGTTGGAGTACTTTAATTGATATCCCCCATAAGTCTTCTGTCTTTTTTAAATTGAGTTCCTTAAATATCTTAATAATGCATTGCGGTCCAACATGGCGAAACGTGAGTGGAGGCGGGGCGATGTCAACATGTTCCTTAAGTATAGATTCCGCGGCGCTGGCAGATGCGTTAAGGTCTTTAGTGGTTTGAAATGGGATGTTAGCAAAGAATGATTCGAATTCATTCGCAATTTCCGACTTATCTGTTACGACTTTACCATTTAAGTTTAAAGCTTGAATGCTTTCCTTACCGTTAGGTTTACCAGTTTCTTTATTTATAATACGCCAGGCAGTTTTACTTTTATTTTTCGAATTTCTAATTTTATTATTTAAATAAATAGATTTAGCTTTGGTGCAAACTATCTTAAACAATTTAGAATAATTCTTAACATGTTCAAGAAATGAAGGGTCTTGATCAAAAGTTTTGCTATCATATAACTCATATAGGGCATCTCTGCTTTTCCTAATTCCCGGCGTCGCCCAAGTACTAAAATTTGAATTTTTATTACTGCAAACTTTTTGAATTTAAATATAAGATCGAATTCAATCCGTATCGCGGAAAATAACTCTTGATATAGTGTATTGGGATCATCTGCCTCAAAGCTCAGCAAGGCAAGGCGCATCTGAAGACTATGATAAAATCTTTCCATACGACTTTGGTTCATTGGCCTATAAACTAACGAGTTTTCTTTTTCTTGTTCAACTGTGTACAATTAAACATTTAGACCCTTATGATCTGACCTTAAAGAAGTTAACAATGATTTTTTGAAGTAATTACCGTTCATTGCTATGTTATCTAAACAAGTTGAAGACGTACCCGCTATTCTAGTGGGTTCGTTGAACAAAAACTTAAAATTAAAAGACTGGAATAGGCCTAATAGAGTGGTCCTTTGGGTCGTGTCTGTAAGTAAGTCAACATTGAAATCTCCACAAATTACTACTGTTTTATTTGAACCGCTTACTTTACCCAGTACGTCTTCCATTGCAGTTACAAAATTATCGAAATTGGCAGAAATAGGAGGACGATACACACATAGAATTATATAGCGGTCTAGCTCTGCACACGCAACCTCACAGGTGCTTTCAACTGAAAGTTTGACAAAATCTTTTCGCTCTTTAACTTTATTAATATTCCTAGTTAATATAAGGCCCTCCTTGAGAAAGTTTCCTGTTAAATACACTTGTTACTTTAAAATCTAGGAGACTAAAGTTCATTTTGTGTGGTTGTAACCATGTTTCTGTCAGACAAAGAATATCACATTTAAAATCTTCTAGGAACATTTCTATTTCTAAAATTTTGCCAGAGAAGCGATTTATGTTCTGGTGAATTAGACGGTGAAGTGTACAAGGCTGCTTCTCTGTTGTCTGGCCCTGGGTTTAGGGACCCCTAGTTATTCCCGAACGAAGTGAGGGAATATTGACTTGAAACTTGAACAAGCGAGGATTTTAACCTAACCCGAGGCAGAATAACTTTACCCCCAAGTTGTATAAACTGCTTTTTATTCCATCCGACGAGATTTTTTTTCCTTAAAAAGCAGATACCTAGGTACCTACCTAATTCTGTTGAAATAATCAGTCAACTTGTTTTTAAATCCACTTTACTTCAATCACTTATTTTGTGAAATAATCAGTCAACTTGTTTTTAAATCCACTTTACTTCAATCACTTATTTTGTAACAATAACTATTAATTAAGTAACTAGTAAAATCAAAGTAATTGCATTCTCATATTACATACATAGTAGGTATGTATAGGTACTAAAAACACGTAAACAAAAACAATTATTTTGCCGCCTTTTTTTTCTAATGTCAGTTTAGGCCATGGAGCTAGTATATACCTAGTTAAATTTCTACAGATGCACTGATTAAATAACTTTTCAGTTCATTCATAATGTATGGAAATTCATATTCAACCAACTGTAATCCAAAAGTCAATAAAGTGTCACTTTTTCAATACGTGTACAGGTACGAAAAGGGGTGTTTTCGAGCCGGTGGAATGAAAACTACTATTATTCAACAAGGGTGTAAAGTGATGTATTATGTACGAGGGTGGTCTGTTAAAACCCGAGCACAGAGAGAGTTTCAAGGGTTTATTACCGAAAGTAGTGAGGGAATAATGACTTGAAATTTGAACAAGCTCTTCCCAAAAGTAAATTTATTTTTTAAATCGGTTCTGTACTTTAGGAGCCTATTCAATGCAAACAAACAAAAAAACACACTCACAATCAAATTATTGAAGATAAAATAAAGTGTACCGACCAGCCATGGGCTTAATGTTGGCGGTGGGAGGGTCGCCGACAGGCTTCTCGGCGCCGCTGGGCGGCTTGGCGGCGGCACTGGCGGCCAGCTGGCGCTGCAGCGCGCTCAGCCGCTGCTGCCAGGCCTCCGCCTCGCGCGCGCGCTCCGCCGCCGCCTCGCCGCGCTCCTTCTCCAGCCGCGCCAGCCGCCCCTCGTACTGAGACTTGATCAGCGCAACTCGCACGTCTTGCTCGTCGCGGGTGCTCTGCTCCATGCCTTCCATTTTAGATCGCGATTCGTTAAGTTCTCGACTCAAGGCATTTTTAGCTTCCGTTAACTGCACTATTTTGGTTTTTGCTTGCTTTAATACTTGTTTTGCCTTTTCTTCCTTTTCCATGTTGGCGCTTATTTGAACTTCCAATTCTCGTTTGATAGTCTCGTTGCTGGTTCTCTCCGCCTCCAGCTGCGCTTGCAGGCGACTCAGCTGCTCCTGCACTCTCTTGGCAGCCTCAGCCGTCTGTGACTGTGTCGCTGCAGCTTCGCCCTCGGACTTACTTTTTTCTTCTTCCACTGTCTTGATTAGTTCTTCATATTGTGCTTTATATTTCTTAGCAATTTTTCTAATTTGCAACTCTTTGTTCCGTATGTCAGTGAGCGCTGCTTCCTTGCTTGCGAGTTCCTCGTTAAGTTTATTATTTTTGTCGTTAGCCACAGAGAGCTCGCACTTCACTCTCACCAGCTCTTCCGTAAGCCGTGCCATATCATCTTTGAGTGTTTGAAGCTCTTCGTTAATTTTCTTGTTTTCCTCTCCCAATACATTTTGCTGTCGAGAGAGGATAGAATATTCTTCTTCGATCTTAGTCTTCTCAATCTTGATGGCTCCCAATTCTTCATTTAGTTTATTAACATTTTCTTTCTCGGTTGTGAGCATTTTTGCAAGAGTTTCTCTTTCATTTTGAAGACGTTTCCAGTCTTCAGGACTAGTTTTGTTTGCTCGCTCTACGAGCGCGTTCACTCTGGTCCTCCATCTTGCAGAGTCAGATTTTAAAGACGAGTTTTCTGACTGCAAGGTTTCATTTCTAGCAGTTAGTTCAGTAATCTTTTCTTGTAAGGGAATTAAGGAGTCTTCTAATGTTTTGGCGGCAGCAGAAAGCTCTTCGACTCGCGCAGACAGACTGTCTCTTTCTTCTCTTAGAATTCTGTTACTGTCAGCCAAGGCATTAAGGGTTTCAACTTTTCTAAGAATATCAGATTGTTTGTTCACTGTTACCATGTTGACTTCAGATTTCTCTCTTTCAGACGCCAATGCTAACTTTGAGTCATCCAGTTTTTTCTCTGTAATTTCCAACTGAGATTTTAGTCTCATTGTTTCTGCTTGTAAAATATCGAATTTGGCAATAGCAATATCTTTTTCTTTTCTAAGGAATTTAACGATTTGGAAAAGTTGCTCAGACGATTTGACTTCATCCTCGTTAATAGAAATATTGATGTTGGAGTCATTAGCGGAGTCGTTGCCGGCGTCGCCACAGCGCGCGCCGTGCGCCGCGTGCGCCACGGACAGCTGCGTGCCCAGCGCCTGCACCTGCTCGTGCAGCAGCGCGTTCTGGTCGTTCAGATCCTTGAGCCTTTGTACTAGCTCTTCGTTTTCTGACATTATACGTTTTTCTCTGTCAGCAAATGCTATTTTTTGCGCTTCCATCTCCGCAACAGCACTATTCTTTAAAGCTACTAGTTCATTCAGCTCATTTTGTACCCTGGACAAGTCCTCTTTCACTATAGCCAGTGCTTGTATGTCATTGGAGTGCAAAATCATTTCATGAGCGTACTTCTCTTCAGCCAATTGCGCCACTTGCGAAAGATTTGTGATTTCAGCTCGAACCACTACTAGTTCGGAATTACAGCTTTCGAAGTTAGCAAGCGCAGCATTAAGCTCTTGCTTACATACCTCAAGTTCATTCTTCAAAATATAGTTTGAACTGGTCTGTTCACCACCATTCGATTGCAAAGACAATTCGGCTTCTAATTCAGAACATTTATCTTGAAGTTTTTGCAGGGATTCAGCATATTCCGACAATTTCTTCTCAGCTTCCAATTTGTAGGACTCGTATTCTGCACTAATGTTCTTAAGTTCCTTTTCAGCACATTCCGATATATCACAATACTGTTTCATGTGCTCTTTTGATACATTAATTTGTTCCTTTAGGGCATTTATTTCGGACTCTTTGTCAGAGAGTTTATTTTCAAGTTCTTTAACTTTTTTCGTATTGTCAAAAGATCCATCTGAATTAGGTGCCAGCGCAATGTTGAGTTTTTGTGCAAGTTGTTGATTGGATTTGTTCTTGTCGAGCAAGTCTTGCCGCAGCTGCGCCAGCTCGGCGCGCAGCGCGTCGGCCGCCGCCTTCTCCTCCTCCATGCGAGCCTTGGCTGTCTCCGCCTGTCGCTCCAGGTGCGCGGCCAGCTCTCGGAATCTATCTTGTTCCTCCTGCAGTCGTCTTCTTAGAGCACAACACTCTCTCGTGGCTTCGTCCAATCTAGATTCCAGTCTAGATCTATTTTCAGTTTCGACGCGCTCGAGGCTCGCTTTGATAAGCTCCAGATTGTTAAGGAGCAGCGCTTGCCCCTGCCGCTCGCGACTCAGCACTTGTTTCTCGGTCTGGAGTCGCAGCTCGGCGTCCCGGAGCAGCTTCACTTCGAGCCGCAGATTCTCGGCGGCGATCTCGGCGGCCGCCAGCTTGCCTTGCGCGTTCAGTGCCTCATCGCGTAAGTGCTGCATCGATACTTCGTGCTTGGCGATTGTTGTATTGTATGCCTTATTTTTTTCTTCTAACGAAGCAATCTGTTTCTTGTATGTGGTAATATTTGTTTGAAGTATTTTGAGGCGTTCATTGTTGTATTCGGAAGTTGATGAACACTTACTGTTCGCAGCAGTCAGTTTTGAAATTTCCTGTCTCATATTTTCTATCTGATCAAAAAGGATTCGTTCATTAGTAACTTTCTCTTCCTTGTATGTTTTGTATTCTTCCCTTAGATGGTCGAGCTGCTTTTCGGCTTCCCTGAATTTTACTTCGAATGTCGATGGGTCAGGACCCACAGATTTTCTCTGCTTTTCTTGTGAAGTATCCATGGAATGTTCATCTGTGACATCCGGATCTCGGAGGTCCGACACAGATAAAGTTTCATGACGTTTCCCTTTCATTAAATCATGATATAATTTTTTGAACATGTCTCTTTGCCTAATAAGACCATTGACCATTTTAGTTTGGCGGTCTTGGGCCTCTGTAAGTTCCGATACTCTATTATTTAGAAATTCTATTTTTCCTTGCATTTCACCGCTGTCAAATTGTTCCCTGTGGCGTTCAAAATCTTCTTGCTTTTCAGTTAGGTCGCGAACCATTCTCAGGAGTTTTTGGTTATTACTTTGTAACTCTTGTATATCACTAAATGTGACCAGAGTCTTAGAAATAACGCGTGATGAACTTAGGTCAGAGGAGTTGGTAGTATTTGAGTTTGTGTGAGATGAATCATGATCTCCGTTTGGAAGCGGTACTCCCCGGCTTTGTTCCATTTCTTTTAACAGAAAGCAAACTTGCCTTCCTAAATCTGCTAGTTCACCTTTAAGACGTGAGTTTTCGCGACTGTAGTGATTTGCAATTTTAGATGTCTCACTGTAATCATCACGAAGTCTGTTGCACTCAATTATTAATGAATCTATTTGCTGAGTAAGTGCAGCATTACTCTCCAAGGCCTCATCATATTCCGATCTTTGTTTTTGAAGTAGTGGTGCTTTCTCTTCTAGTTCTTGAACAATTGTATTAATGGTAGCATTAAGTCTTCGATTTTCTTCTTTTTCTTGGGTCAAATCTTCGGTAACTTTAACAAGCTGAGAGTAGACCTGTGTCAGTGACAGACCAGACTTCAGCAGTTTGCTGGCCGCCGCCGCAGAAGGTGCTAGATCACTGAGGGCCATATCAAGATTTTGTGCATTTGCTGCTTTAAGCAAATCATTAGCATGTTCTAGTTCATTTTTAAGAGAAGCTATGATCTCATTCTTTTTCTCCATTACTTCTTCATGGTCTAGTTCTGCTTGCTTAAACTTGGTTTCAACTTCTCCATACTTTTCAGTGGCCTCATTGAGAAGTTTCTGTAACTCTGCAATACCTTCTGTCATTTCCATAGTTTTTGACTCTGCATCATCATGCATAGTTTTAAACAAGTCTGCAAGTTTTGATTTGGCATCTAATTCTTTTTTATAATTATCTGCCATCTTATTTTCTAGTTCTCGCTGCTCCATCAAACGCTGAGACAGGTTTTCAGCGCGGGTAGTTAGGTTTTTCTTAACCTCATTTAATTGAGCAATGGTTTCATTAGCAGCACTAAGTTCCTCAGTTTTCTCTGTAAGTTGAGTCTCCAAGTTGACCAGTCTACTTGTCGTGTTTAGCCTTGCGGTCTGCAGCTCTGTTGTTAGTCTGTTTACCTCTTCAGTCAGCCCAGCAATCTGAGAGTTCAGAAGAACTCTTTCTTGCTCAATTCTCTTTTCACGATACTGTAGAGATAATTCTTTGCTTTGTATCTCATCATTCAATGCCAGAGCTTCACATTTCGCATCAATAGCGCTGCGCAATTGTTGGGACAGAGATGCCTCACTGGCTGTAAGCCTTTCAATCTCAGAATCTCGTCTTTGCAATATGCGAGTCAAATCATTTCTTTCATCCACTGCAGCATCCCGAGCACTTTTCATGGAGATACATTCATTTTCCAAGCGATTTATTTTATCACGTGATTTCTCCAATTCTTGATTAAGAGATGAAACCTGATTAGCAAGCTCGGTAAGGGAGCACTCAGCTGCAGCAAGCTTTTCTGCAACTTCTTCATATTTTGCAGTGGTTTCAATAACTCTGTTCTCAGAAGCAGCAATTTTATCACCTGTAATAAAAATAAGACATTAAAGCGTTTGTGAAACAGCCGTTGGTCCCGCCCGCAGTAGTTGTCGTTATAACCGCGGCGACAAGCTGGCCTCTTGTCACGTCGGTAGTAAAACTTAAACTTGGCTAAACGTGGGTCCGGCTCTTGAGCTGGTGCCTCTGCCTAACCCTTCGGGGAATAAAAGGCGTGAGATTATGTTATGTTATGAAACAGACAGCGCTATAGAGTCGCGCTAGAGCGCTAGCCCTAGCGTTGTTACGCAGCGTTAGTTGGGCTTTTCTCTACTAACTGGAAAATCGCGGTCCAGGCAAATTTTATTACTTTTTTGGCTATAATCTATCTACTATCTATCTACTTCTACTATCTACTATATATATAAAAATTAATCGTAGTTCGTTTGTCTCGCTAAAAGTCTAGAACGGCCGGGCCGATTTAGCTGATTTTGATTATGAAATGTTCGTAGTAGTACAGGGAAGGTTTAAAAGACGAGAAAATATGGAAAAATGGAGGGGATGTTAGTCAAAACAAAAATTATTTTTTTCCATATAAATTTGTAAGGCGCGATACGAAGTTCGCCGGGACAGGTAGTTGTATTTTTTTTATGAAAACAGCTAACAGCCGAGATGGATACCGGCGGGGTTTTAGTGGGTGCGAACCCCACATAACCCTGCGGCTCCCCCCGTGGCCGCAGGGTGGTCGTAAGGAGTTTCCCCGCCTTAAGAGGCATAGCACAGCTAAAGTAGCGCCACCCGAGGACCTTTGCAGCTGACCGAAAAACCTTGACCTTGAGGGGTGGTGAGGGGGGAGGGGGGGAGGGGATATGCCCCCCTTTCAACTCCCGTCCAACGGAAATGCATAGTTTCGGAGATATCATTATTTTAAGTTTTCAGGTTATGTTGTTACATTTGCCTAAGAAATTTAGTAAAAGATCACAAGCCAAACCTAACCTAACCTATAGTTTTGCCCTAGATTTGAGTTTAACACAGGTAACCCAAGCTCCGCTCGCTTCGCTCGCTACGCTGGTACAATATCACAAGCTAAACCTAACCTAACCTATAGTTTTGCCCTAAAGTTGAATTGAACACAGGTAACCCACTGCTTAGCAGCACAACTTCGTGCCTCCGGCTTATAAAAAACACTCTAGAGACGTAGCCACAACTGCTGCGACTGCGTGTAAGTGCATTGCCCTGAATAGTGTACCCATTACATATAAATAAAAGAATAATTACGGTTTATATACTTTTTTAATTGCTTCTATTAATTCTTCAAAATTATCTTTATTATTCCTAATATTTATACTAGAACTGCACAATGGAGCCGGTGGCTCAAAAGAGTCCAACACCGGCATCACACCACCACCTCTCGAAGGAGCCGGTGGCTCCGAAAGAGTCCAACACCGGCGTCACTTCCCAATCACTATCACTAGATGCACTAGAAGACATGATGGATAAGGTGAAAAGTATTCAAAGCGACTCAAACGAAAGAAAACTATGTTCACTGACGCGAGTACAGGCGATGAATGATTTGGAAAAAAATGGATCAAAATGGCCGACGCGACGGTTTGTTGTCAGTATTACGTTCCGTTAACATCTATTTTAACAACTAAAAGAAGTTTCGTTAAAGACTAGGAATCAGAATAGTAAAATAATTTTAAATGTAACTGTATAAAAAGTGATGGATTTGCAATGATCCTAATTTTTTTTCGCGTCAATTCAGATATATTCAATTTTTTTTTTGGAATATTATATCTGATCTTATCATATGTGATATGCGTACATAGAAACGTTCTGTTTTTTAACAGCGATTACACATTCCATTACAACATTTTCGAAAAATATTCGATTTTTCAAAAATTAATTCCTGAAAAACTATTGATTTCCGTAGCCTGAAATTTCATGAATATGTTTGTAATAACCTAATCTATAATCTAAAACCAACTAGAACGCTCGCCGTTTTCTGGACGCACCTAAAGGTGAGCCGAACCTGTATCTAGGGTGCCCGAAACACACACAGAGAGACGAACATCACACCCAGACCGGAAACAGATATTGATATTCATCATATCAATATTCGCTCCGCCCAGGAATCGAACCCCGGTGCACACGCTTACTCAGTCCACATCACTGCCAACTGAGCCACAGAGCAGTCGAAATATCTTCTAAACTAAGGCAAATATAAAAAATGTGAAACAGCAATCCCCTAGATAATTCAGCCTAGTATTTTTAGGGCATTGTTGTATAGCTTTTAGGTTAAAGACCACAGTAAGAAACTGATTGTTGCCAAAAGCGGCCGTTTTTAGCAACAATCAGTTTCTTTCTGTGGTCTTTAACCTAAAACCTATGGGGCATTCCAAGTGTGACGGTCGGGACATTTTACTCCTTTTTCTGAGTACTTCTGTATTTATTTCAGTTATTTAAAAGCACCATATAAAAATTGCGATACCTACAACAATGCCCTAAAAATACTAGGCTGAATAATCTAGGGGAATGCTGTTTCACATTTTTGATATTTGCCTTAGTTTAGAAGACTTTTTTTTTTCTCGGGTGGCGCTACTTTAGCTGTGCTATGCCTCTTATTGAAACATCTACTCCCATTAGGTGAGCATTTACAGTATAGGTAAGACATTTTCAAAGTCTTATCCCCTTTAATGTAGTGCTACGCGACACCTACTAAGTTTAGAGTTTTGTTGTAGGTAGGTATTTATAAAAAAAAAATATAAGGGAATCTTTATCTCTATAACTTTTGCGGGTAAGCGTTGTCTAGCTTTAAAGTAACCTACCCATCGCCACCACTACAAGTTAGTGGCTCCTCCAAAGAAGGGTTCATCAGAACCTAAACAAAGACGTCCTTTGGTCGGTGGGTACCAAGCTGTTTTTAGAAGGCTCTCGTAGCACACTAGCCTAAAATAGGTACACTAAAATTAACCAAAATTGCAGGCTAGACTGAACTTACCAATCTGCGATTTACCGGTTTCGTGTAAAGCTTTGGAAGTAAGATACTCCTCAAACTTAGTATCAATGTACCCGTTGATTTTAGAAGTTATTGTAGGTGGGATTATTGAGATTTCTTCTTCAGAAAGCACATTTTTTAGATGATCATTTTCACCGGCACCAGAACTCGCGGCTTCCATCTTTCTTTGTTGTATTTACCAGAGAGAAGGTAAATCACTACGTTTTCGCAGTCCTAGAGTCCTACCCTAGTTTGTGTATATGTCACCGGAAAATAACAAGAACCGTAAATTTATAAATTTCCTAGGAAATTTATAAACTTTCGTAGGATTGTAAACGAGAGATAAATTGTATTATTTTACGGCTACATTTTCGTAAATTGATAAACTTACTAAACACACTCGTAAAATAATAAGTAACCAATAACCAAACGCCATGTATAATGAATTGAAATTTACCACAGAGCTACGAAAGTTTTATGGTAGCCATGCCCAAAATGTTTTATTTTTGTAGAGTGAAATATGGGAACCCCCTACTAGGTAGGTAGACAGGTACCTATAATAAAAGGTTACTTTTTGTATTTTATCTGTCACCGTTATATTGCGAAATACGTTAATGTGCACTTTCCGGGCAATGTGCACATTTACTGTTTAGGTCAGTTAATGTGCGAAATTTTATGTGAAATATGGGGTATCCACACTTTTCCTAGTTAATGTGCGTATTACCGGATGTCTCGCCGTTAAAGTGCGGAAAACAGAAAACTCCGACCAACAATTCAAATCTAGGGCAAAATTGTAGGTTAGGTTAGGTTTGGCTTGTGATCTTTAACCAGCGTAGCGAGCGAAGCGAGCGGAGCTTGGGTTACCTGTGTTAAACTGAAATCTAAGTAAAAAATTTTTTGAGCTTAACATAGTCGTTACTCTGTAGATTACCTAGGGATTTTGCAGATTACTTAGTTAATATTGAGAACAACATTTTATTTCGAACTCTAACGGATTCAGCCAGTTATTGCAGTTTTACTGAATTTCGCACATTAGCGGTACATTTGAACCTATTAACCTACCTACTTTTTAGTACCAGTAAAAATACTTTTGTGATCGAATTGTTTGGCGAGTCTAATTGTACGTAAATCTATGGACGCAAGCATTTTCACTGTCAACATCGACCAATCAGAGGGCAGTGTGTTATTTTCCGTATTTTAAAAAGCGTAAAATTAAAAGCTCTTCTGTGATTGGTCGATCCGTTTAGAATCTTACGAATTGATATCCGTTAGTTTATAAATTTACTACGACGCGCCGAAAATTTATAAATTTGCAAAAAAGTGGGCGTAAAATAATTCAATTTATCTCTCGTTTAGAATCCTACGAAAGTTTATAAATTTCCTAGGAAATTTATAAACTTGCGAATCTTATTATTTTCCGGTGACATATATATTCAATATTAACTATGGTCCTACCTCAGATTCAATATTATCTATGCCTCAGCCTCAGAGTAAGGAAACCGGCGCAAGTCCACAGACCAACTAGAGATACTCGCAAGTCCTACCTAGTTATCCAGCTAAGTTTAGGTGTTTTTTATACCTACTTGAAGGGTGTACTTCAAGCTGTAATCCTCATCTTTTAAATCTTCGCTAAAACACATTTTAAGAATGCAAATAATTAGTCATGAATTGATCCAAATTGGTCCACAAAGTAAAATAATTAGTCCACTTATACTTTAGAAGTTATAGCCAAATGTTTGTGAGGATAATGGCTTGACGTTCAAGCTGTAATCCTCATCTCTGGTCCAAGAAAACGGTAGGGTCTATCGACTTGGTTTAGGTCTAAATAATTAGTCCTCAATTGATCCACACGACATGCCAAATCTCAGAATTGGTCCTCCAGAGGCTCCGAAGTTATAAGGGCATCTTAGTGAGGATTATGGCTTGAACATTTGGCACCTTCAATTATCTCCGAAACGCCTATAGCTATTGGTTTGAAATTTGGCCAAAAATTAATCCTCAATTGGTCCACCAGAATCATAATCATTTTTAACTAGGTTTTCTTTAAAGAAGTACGTTAAAATCATCGGTTTTACTTTCCCATACATTGCGATCCATGTACAGTTGTGCACAAAATAATTGATAAACATTGATATTAACCGGTTACCTAAACGATTCTTTAGAAGAGTAAAGTGGGTAAAGTATATACTTATTATTTTGACGAGTTCCCAATTACGTAAATGTACTTACTAAGATATTTAACCAAAAAAGACCTTTATCTATGATTTATATTTTTGCATGTACTTCAATTAAAAGTTTACAATAGTTTCTTTTCTTACTTAACTTAATTACAGCACCGTTTATATTGCATAAAATATTTAGTTTTAACAAAATCACAGTTGGTTCAAGTGTAAATAAAACAACAACAAAAATTTGTTATGTACTTGCGCTTGCACCCCTCATTAATTAATTATTTAAAGTAACCAGTGTTACTATGTTTGACATTATGTGTCTGTGTCAACCTAAATTGCTATCTATGTGTATGTATACATATTTTTATTATTTTGGATGTAAGCAATAATAATCGATTTTGTAAGGGCGACATTGGATCTTTCTGTACAGTGGCGGACTAGGAGGCCGTAACAGATTTGTCTATGGTTTCGTCAGCCCTAGACTGTATTACCAAAGAACAAGAGCTATTTTGCAATACAGAAAAACAAGAAGTGTTACGCCGACCGTGTCCGCCACTGTACATTACGCAAAATGTGTTTTAAAACGCGGAGGGGAGACGGAGCTGCGGGGAGTAAGTACGTACTATTTATATTATTATTATTAGGTACCTACTACTATTGTATAAAATACTAGTCGACCCGGCGAACTTTGTACCGCCCGACCTCTTACTACATTGTGCATGAATTATACTTTAAACCTTCTTCTTAAATCACTCTATCTGTTAAAAAAACCGCATCAAAATCCGTTGCATAGTTTAAAAGATATAAGCATACATAGGGACAGACGCGGAAAGCTACTTTGTTTTATACTATGTATTAATGATATTGATGACAACAGTAACAAACAACACAGTGTAAGGGAAGCTTACGTCTACTATCTCTATATGTATATATTGTAACACTGATCTCTATCTTCGATTGCGTGTACGCTGCTTTTGAGTGGAGACAAGGATAGCGCTATTTGGCCAATCCTGGGGTGATAAGAGACATCATGCGCGATACTCCTGTAGAGTTACATTAAATAATATATACACGAGTCTAGCGCCTAAATAGCGCTATCCTTGTCTCCACTCAAAGGCAGCGTGTGCGCACGCAACTGCGCACTTGAAAATAGAGCCAGATTCTCGAATGTCTAAGAGCTAGTATTAGCTAAACTAGAACATGACTAGAATGTAGCTAAAACGGGTATATTTGTAGCCAAAATCGGGAGATGAAAAAAAACAATGTATATACTTGATAAAATTATTTCGTTTATTTATTAAAAGTATAGTTTCGCGCCATACCGAAAGTTACCGCCTCACCATAAAAAACTGTGATTATTGCAATGAAGCAACTGTGATTATTAAAACAATTTTTTTTTTGTTATTATTATAATTGAACTGAGATTATTGTTAGTTATTAAAAATAAGTAAGTAAGTATAAGTATTGTGATATAAACGGTGATTTAATTAAGTTAAGTAAGAAAAGAAACTATTGTAAACTTTTAATTGAAGTACATGCAAAAATATAAATCATAGATAAAGGTCTTTTTTGGTTAAATATCTTAGTAAGTACATTTACGTAATTGGGAACTCGTTAAAATAATAAGTATATACTTTACCCACTTTACTCTTCTAAAGAATCGTTTAGGTAACCGGTTAATATTAATGTTTATCAATTATTTTGTGCACAACTGTACATGGATCGCAATGTATGGGAAAGTAAAACCGAAGATTTTAACGTACTTCTTTAAAGAAAACCTAGTTAAAAATGATTATGATTCTGGTGGACCAATTGAGGATTAATTTTTGGCCAAATTTCAAACCAATAGCTATAGGCGTTTCGGAGATAATTGAAGGTGCCAAATGTTCAAGCCATAATCCTCACTAAGATGCCCTTATAACTTCGGAGCCTCTGGAGGACCAATTCTGAGATTTGGCATGTCGTGTGGATCAATTGAGGACTAATTATTTAGACCTAAACCAAGTCGATAGACCCTACCGTTTTCTTGGACCAGAGATGAGGATTACAGCTTGAACGTCAAGCCATAATCCTCACAAACATTTGGTTATAACTTCTAAAGTATAAGTGGACTAATTATTTTACTTTGTGGACCAATTTGGATCAATTCATGACTAATTATTTGCATTCTCAAAATTTGTTTTAGCGAAGATTTAAAAGATGAGGATTACAGCTTGAAGTACACCTTGAAGGAGCAAAATTTTGTTTTTTTTTTGTTTTGGTTTTTGGCATCACAGACCAACTAGAGTTTGGCATGTTTGGCATAGAGCTCAGTGTTGCCCATTTGCCATTCTTCCAGTAAAAACGGGGAAACTTATCACGATAAAATAAACGGGAAGAAATTTTGGAGGATCGGGAGAGATAGGTAGGTTTTTAAATACTTATACATAAATCATATAATTATACTAAATATTTAACAAAAATAGTAAACTAAATTTTAATATTATTTTTTGTAATCAAATCAGCAATGAGCGGTTTTCGAACTGTCACTTTTAGTTACAGAGACTGCCATAAGATGGCACTAGCAATCCGGTTAAATGTCAAATTCTATAGGAATTCAATCAGTCAGGTCAATCAGATTTGACGTTGACATTACACCTACATACAATGCCTACACAGTGCCATCTATTAGCATTCTCCTAGAACCATTAAAACTGTCAAAAACGAAAACCCCTCATTATATTATAAATTTCTGCGGTGGTAGCATGACGGACATTTGGTCGAATTTGTCGTATCTATCTGTCACTTTTGTCGATCATCTCCGTACATTTTCCCGCATTTAAATGACAGAAAAAAAAAGTGACAGAAAGATTCGACAAATGGACCGTCATGCTACGTTTGTTGGTTTCTCATTTAAAAGTGTGAGCAAAGAAGAAATATCAATTGGAAAAGGTACGCCAGACTGGGAAAGAGATTTTATAAAGCGGTTACGGTCATTTATCGGGCAAGAGAAAAATATGTGATTGATATCGGCAAAATCATCACCACACTCACAACTAGCGTCCCTTAAAATGTTGAGTCTTGTAAGATGGGCCTTAGTACAAACGTGACCGAGCCTCATGCGGATTATGATACTAATTACCTTCCTACTAAGCCCCGATTTTGAAATCCAAGCCTTACTAGGACTGCTGTTCTGTATTCTGAAGTAGCGAGTTTCTTTAGTTACAGATGACTGAGCTATGTCTTCATTTCAAGATTCTAATAGGTTCCTCTTGGGTATAGCTTGACAGTCTTGAACAAAAATCTTAAAAGGAAACAGATCACCTGAAGATATAGCTTCATTAGCAATAGAGTCAACTTTTTCGTTACCAGTAATACTACAATGACTTGGAAACCACACAAAATTTATAAGAAAACCTTTAGCGGTATACTCCATCAATTTAGCCCTAATGTTTAAAATTATTTGCGTTGGTTTCCCTAACAACGGGAAGCTTTCAAGTGCTTGAAGAGCACTCCCAGAATCAGAAAGTATTAGACTTCTTCTTAACTTGGCCAGAAGTACATACTCTACTGCCTTAAAAAGACCATAGTACTCTCCTCCTGTGAGTCCTGTGTAAACAGAAATTTCTAGAGGTAATTTATTTTTTTCCACAATATTGTAATCGGAGTGAAAAACACCAACTCCTACGTTACCCAAAGTTGTATACTCAGATGCGTCTGTATATATTTGATGCCATTTAGACTAACGTTCTTGAATCTAAGCATTAAATTTAATGTTAGCCCTTACATCATCTTTTTCTATGCCTAAATTAAGCGTAACATTTGGAATCAAAATCAAAGATTCCAAACTGAAATTAAAAATAGATTGGTTGTTATAGATATGGGCAGAGAAGGACATATTTTTACGGTAACTAGTAAAGAATGTTTTCGATGAGAATAATCAGTATCTTGAAGATTTTTTAAGTTTTTTATGGAGAGAATGTTGTTCATTTTGAAGACAGCGAATGTAAAACTTGTCAGCTAAAAACTGACGCCTGAGAGGTAACGGAGGATTACTACTCTCTACCTGTAAAGCATAAACAGGACTGGATTTCATTGCTCCAGTTATGATTCTCATAGCTTTATTTTGTAAAATGTCTAATTTTTCAAAAGCTGTTACATTTCCTGGTTCTAGAAGAAAAGTGCCGTAGTCTAACAAACTTCTTATAATAGCGTTGTATAAAAGTTTCAAATAAAAGGGATGACTGATACCTATCTTTTAGCAAAATGCGAAATTATTTTGAATATTCTCAGGTGTTTGGCAGGAGTTTGGTGGGTCAGGCTTCCGAAAAGGCTTTAGTACCATATACCACATACATACGCTGCGGCAAGTTATACAGAAGATGTCTGTGGACTATGAGAAGGCCTTTGATTCGGTCGAAACATGGGCGGTGCTAGAGTCTCTCCAACGATGCCGGATTGACTATCGGTACATTGAAGTGCTGAAGTGTTTGTATAGCAACGCCACCATGTCTGTCTGTCCGAGTACAGGAACAGAATTCGAAGGCTATTCCCTTGAACAGAGGCGTGAGACAGGGAGATGTTATATCTCCGAAACTGTTCACCGCCACTTTCGAAGACGCCTTCAAACTTCTAGAATGGAAAGGATTGGGCATCAATATTAACGGCGAATACATCACTCACCTTCGGTTTGCCGACAACATCGTAGTCTTGGCAAGGTCGACGGAGGAACTCAGCACGATGCTCGAAGGCCTCAACCGAGTCTCCCAACAGGTGGGCCTTAAAATGAACATGGACAAGACGAAGGTCATGTCTAATGTCCATGTTCTGCCTACCCCAGTTATGGTTGGGAACTCGGTTCTCGAAGTTGTCGACGAGTACGTATACCTAGGACAAACCATCCAATTAGGTATGTCCAACTTCGAGAAGGAGGTCAATCGCCGAATCCAGCTCGGATGGGCGGCGTTCAGGAAACTACGCAACGTCTTCTCGTCCAATATTCCTCAGTGCCTGAAGACGAAGGTATTTAACCAATGTGTGCTGCCAGTGATGACATACGGTTCTGAAACGTGGTGCTTCACTATAGGGCTTATGAACAGGCTCCGAGTAGCTCAACGAGCCATGGAGCGGGCTATGCTCGGGATTTCTCTGCGGGATCGAATCAGAAATGAGGACATACGCAGAGAAACCAGGGTCACCGACATAGCCAAGCGGATAAGGTCGTTGAAGTGGCAATGGGCAGGTCATATAGCCCGCAGAACAGATGGCCGCTTGGGCCGAAAAGTTCTCGAGTGGAGACCACGAATCGGCAAGCGCAGCGTAGGACGTCCACCGACCAGATGGACGGATGATCTGCGCAAGGCTGCCACGTCCACGCTAGATGCAGGCCACCTGCGATCGGTACAGATGGAGAGCCATGAGGGAGGCCTATGTCCAGCAGTGGACGTCCTACGGCTGAAATGATGATGATGATAATGATTTAAATGCGGGAAAATGTACGGAGATGATCGACAAAAGTGACAGATAGATACGACAAATTCGAACAAATGTCCGTCATGCTACCACCGCAGAAATTTATAATATAATTGCTGATTTGATTATAAAAAATAATATTAAAATTTAGTTTACTATTTTTGTTAAGTATTTAGTATAATTATATGATTTATGTATAAGTATTTAAAAACCTACCTACCTCTCCCGATCCTCCAAAATTCCTTTCCGTTTATTTTATCGTGATAAGTTTCCCCGTTTTTACTGGAAGAATGGCAAATGGGCAACACTGAGCTCTATGCCAAACATGCCAAAAACCAAAACAAAAATAAATAAATTTTGCTCCTTCAAGTAGATAAAAAAAAACACCAAAACTTAGCTGGAAGAGCTAGGTAGGATTCGGCCATTCTGGGCAGTCAAAAGAACATAGTCTATAGAGCCAAGTCTTTTGTAGTACTTATCTTCAGCGTTGCCAATGTGTGGGGAATTCCCCAAACTGCGGGGAATCCCAAAGCGATTGGGGAATTTGTGGGGAGAGGCACTGTGCGGGGAATATGCGGGGAATTTAGCATTTTTACCAATTCAAAAAAACTAACAACCAAAACTTCCATTGATCAAATATAAATTACTGCCTATAATTATTTTAATTTAAAAAGGGTCAAACTTATCTTTAAGGAAGTCATTATTTACCTTATTCATTTAAATTACTGAATAGTAGCGAAATACAATAATGAAAATGCATCACCCCACCCTAAAATCAGTCAGTTGGATTTTCTTAGTCTTTGCTAATGTACCTATGTAGAAATATTTGTTTCTTTTAAGTAAATTAGAAAAGTTTGATATTTTTAACTTTTTTTTGGGTTTTGTTCGAGTAAGTTAATCCTCCTCCGGTTTTCTCTTATGTTTAGGCTTAATACATGTAAAACTGATGTAGTGTAAATGTAAGTTTCTAAATTGTTTAAAATAGTTTGCAACAAAGCAAAATCTAATTATCTAAATAATAAAATTAAAAACTCGAAAAATAAAAGTAAAACGGTCTGGCGGATTATTAATAAAGAAACTGGTAAACTTAACGTTAAGGAAAGTATTCAAGCTTTAAACTTAAATGGTAAATTCGTAACAGATAAATCGGAAATTGCGAATGAATTCGAATCATTCTTTGCTAACATCCCATTTCAAACCACTAAAGACCTTAACGCATCTGCCAGCGCCGCGGAATCTATACTTAAGGAACATGTTGACATCGCCCCGCCTCCACTCACGTTTCGCCTTGTTGGACCGCAATGCATTATTAAGATATATTTAAGGAACTCAATTTAAAAAAGACAGAAGACTTATGGGGGGTATCAATTAAAGTACTTCAACCTGTTATAACACTAATAGCGCCTTATCTAGCATTAATCTTTAACTCTTGTATCGAAAAAGGCATTTTTCCAAATTTAAAGAAGTACAGCAAAATCATTCCTATTTTTAAATCTGGAAATACCGAAAACCCCACTGATTATAGACCAATCGCGGTTCTTCCAGCCTTAAGTAAAATATTTGACAAACTTATTCTTGCACAATTAGCGTCTCATTTTTCTGTTAATAACTTCCTACACAAAAATCAATTTGGTTTTAGGAAAGGGCGGTCTACCTTAGACGCAGGTCACAAACTCATCAGCAGTGTCTATGGAGCCTGGGAGGATTCTCACGATGCTATTGGGGTTTTCTGTGACCTCTCGAAGGCTTTTGACTGCGTTGATCATGAGACTTTGCTACTTAAATTACAGCACTATGGCGAAATTGATAAATCACTTGATCTACTTGCCTCTTATCTTACTGATCGCGACCAACGGGTGGACATGGGTGGTGCGGTGTCTGCAGGTTGTCCTATCAAGATTGGTGTACCTCAGGGATCGATATTGGGGCCTTTCCTGTTCCTAGTCTACATAAATGATCTCCCTTACATGCTAGATAAACTTACTGATGTTGTACTCTTTGCTGACGACACCTCTTTAACATTTAAAGTTAAACGAGGTGATTCCCTCAATTTAGATATAAATAAGACATTAGTGGAGATATCTCAATGGTTTAATTCTAATAATTTACTTTTGAACGCAAAGAAAACTAATTGCATTAAGTTTTCCTTGCCTAATGTGACTGCTTGTGATACAGACATACATTTGGACAATAACAAGCTTAATCTGGTAAATCAAACTGTATTCCATGGTATCACTCTAGATTCGAAACTTCAGTGGGGCCCCCATATCTCAAATCTTGCGGCAAGGCTCAGTTCGGCTGCGTACGCAATCTGGAAAATCAGAAAATTAACTGATGTGTCTACCGCGAGACTTGTGTATTTTAGTTACTTTCATAGCTTAATGACCTATGGCTTGCTTCTATGGAGAAGAGCTGCAGATCTAAACGTCATTTTTATACTACAAAAACGCGCAATCAGAAACATTTATCAGCTTAAAGCTCGCGAGTCCCTCAGAGAAAAATTCAAAGAAATATATATTTTGACGCTTCCTTCCCAGAACATTTTCGAAATTATTATGTATACTCGTAGAAACATTCATATGTTTGATAAAAAATGTGATAAAATTAAGGACCTTAGAACGCGTAGCAAAAACAAACTCAGTATTCCACAAAACAGACTAAAACGGACAAACAAATGCTTTATAGGAAACGAAGTAAGATTCTATAACAAGATCCCAGAAGAAATTTTGATCCTGAATGATAATGAGTTTAAAACTCGTATCAAAAAAGTTCTGATTTAGAAAGCTTATTACAATATTGATGATTATGTAAACGACAAAGACGCATGGAAGTAGTCTAGCTCTGCACTTAAGATATTTTTCATTATTTTATGTAATTTCATTTTTATTTATCTGTATAATGTTCATAGTATTGTCACTTAATTGTATTGTAAATATTGTAATATCACAAAACAAAAAGAAAAAAAAAAGAGAGATAAATTGTAAAGTAGAGTTTGTTACCCCTTTCTTCTCTACGCTGTAAAATCATTGCGAAAGGGAGTAGAATCCTTTGACAGAGGAGGGCTCGTTTGGGGGCCTCTCCAGGCGACTATTGTCGTAAGGCAAGGCAAACATTTGTTTACCTGAGCCAATTGGTGGGCACCCTGAACTACCTCGCCTCTCACAGTTTAGGATACTGATAGAACATAATTAATATAAATTAAGAATTAAAGAAAACATAAAATAATGGCCTTGTATGTATCTACATAATTTAATTACTTCGAGGCGCAGTATGATATTCACCTATGTAGTTAAATGCCTAACATATACACGGTCATTCTTTTATCGTGGCGGAAACTTTGAGGACTTAGTCTTTGCTGAATATATGTCTCAACTAGCATTTGCCCGCAGCTTCGCACGCGCTTTTTCATTAAAATCTTTAGTTACTGGTTGATTGACAACTCAGGATTTTGGTGATATCATTTCTGATCGCACCCATACAACCTAAAAATTTACAGTAAAACCTTTTTACAGTAGTAATATTTTGTTTATTTCAGTTTTCGTGGCAACTCCAGAAAATCCTTTCTACACTCCACCATTCAGACACTGAAACTTCTAACATTTCTATTACTTAGCTGGTTGGGTAAAATAATAGCTCAGTAGATATACCTAATATATACCTACTCGAGTACAAAAAGTTGAAGATTTTTAGGCGCTTTATGTTTTTGGGAATGTTCCTACCCTGTGAATTTTGGTTAATCTTTTCTTAATATAACTCTGAATCTAATTACACCCACTGAAAAACTCGTTTTCCTATTTTTACGTCGAAATAAAGAAATATATATTATATACATTGTTTTAATACTAACTAAAGAGTCCCGTTTTACGTTCCCGTGGGAATTTAGTATATTTCTATCTTCCAACACCCCTAAATCTACAGAGACACTTGTAGACCAAATTTCAGGTTGACATACTCAAGGAAATCGATTTTTCAATATTGTTACCTACTAATTAAAACGGTGATTTTGAACTTTGTTTTTTAATTTTTATGCCTCGGTGGATGCTGGGTTTAGTGCTAAACTAACAAACAAAATTATAATTCAATGTGCTTCAGGTTATATTAATTTCCCGCGTATTTCTAGCCCCTTGCAGCGCCGTGCCAACCAAACTTGCGATTTTTGTCTACCTACAATTTGTTTGTAGTAAGTAATCACAGACCAACTAGAGATACTACGTAGTAGAGGTGAGAATAACTGCTATTTTTCAATCGCATGCGATCGCTGTTATGCTATTTTCGAACAACTGCGATTTTAAACAGCGATCGCATTTTCGTTGCCGGATCGCATATCATGCAACGGCAACGAAAATGCGATCGGCAACGAGAATGCGATTGGCAACGAAAATGCGATCGGCAACGAGAATGCGATCGGCAACGAAAATGCGATTGACAACGAAAACGCAGGATGTAACTAGACATGCAAGTTTGCTCTAATATCAATGTTAATATGGATATTTTTATCGAAGTGCAGCAATTATCGATATTTCTAAACTTTATACATTTTTTTTTCAGCAAAATGTCTTTTTAGTACATTTCATATTAATTCGATAGGAGTGAGATCGTAATGCTTCAATGCGTTTCGTTGCTTTGCTAATGACAAGCTGTCACATGTGATCGCGTTTTCGTTGCTGACGGCAACGAGAATGAGATCGTTGCCGACGGCAACGAGAATGAGATCGTTGCCGACGGCAACGAGAATGAGATCGTTGCCGACGGCAACGAGAATGAGATCGTTGCCGACGGCAACGAGAACGCGATCGTTGCCGGGCAACGAGAACGCGATCGTTGCCGACGGCAACGAAAACGCGATCGCATTATACATTCGTTGTGAATAGCAATGCGATTCGTTGCCATGAAATAACGAGTTTTTTTAAATGCGATTGTAAATAACGCCACCTCTACTACGTAGTAATCATAAATCATTCTTCTCGACTAGACAGAGAGTAAAATCATCTCTAGTTGGTCTGTGAGCAGCGTTGCCAATGTGTGGGGAATTCCCCAAACTGCGGGGAATCCCGAAGCGATTGGGGAATTTGTGGGGAGAGGCACTGTGCGGGGAATATGCGGGGAATTTAGCATTTGACCAATTCAAAAAAATTTACAACCAAAACATCCATTGATCAAATATATATTACGGCCTATAATTATTTTAATTTTTAAAAAGGCTCAAACTTAACATTAGGGAAGTGATTAATTACCTTAATCGTTTACATTACTGAATAATAGCGAAATACAATAGTGAAAATGTATCACCCCACCCTAAATCAGTCAGTTGGATAACCTTGGTTTATTCTTTGCTAATGACCTAGTTGATAGTCTTTGCTATGTAATGTATACCTATGTATAAATATTTGTTTTATTTTTTAAAGTAAATTAGGAAAGTTTTGTTATTTTTTTCTTGTATTGGTTTTTGCTCGAGTATAAGTTAAATTTACACTTTATTAGTTTTTACATGTATTAAGCCTGAACAAGCAAGCTGAAAAGCAATGGAGGATTATTATATACTTACCGGATGATTTTTTTAAAGCGATATTGCGATTTTTTAAGTGTTTGACATTAATGAATGGTTGTTTTTTTAAGTTTTTTCGTAAATAGGTCACTATTTCATTGTGTGGGGATTTTGTGGGGAATCAGGATATTTTTCTCCCCAAATTTGGGGAATTTGACCAGTGATCTTGGGGAATCTGGTAAAAAGCCATTGGCAACACTGTCTGTGAGTAAAATTTGATAACAATTAACAATGTCAAATTGTTAAAGGTACATAAGTAGGTAATCGGAAAGAAAATTGATGGAATTGTGTAGTTGCAAATTGAAATGGAGGAGGAACAGTGTCTAAACGAATGCGAGAGCTATATACATAGCCATAATATTCAGTTGCTGCTAAAGGACTGCATCGTTCAGCTTTGTGTCAACAAGCCTGAGAACCCAGTTTACTTTCTCAGACAGTACTTTCAAAAACTGGAGCGAGTGAGTACCTCGTTTATTAGGGTCTTTGTCGGTGGGTCGTTTTAGGGGTCAAACAAAACAGTTTAAATAGTTTTGCTTTGTCCGCCTCTCTCAAATAAAACACCAATCATGTTCAAAATTCTATATCGGGTTGGTGGGTCGTTTTAGTAATGAAGAGTCTTATTACTACTCCTAAAACGACCCACCGACCCTACTACCTACTTATTGAATTGAACATATTTGGGTACTTTTCATTTACTACTACTTTTGGGGCATTCCATGCAACGTGACACCAGACAAGTAAAACATTAAAGTTAAAGAATAGTTTATTTATGCATTTAGAATAACAGTATACAGTCTTAAGTTTATGAAATTAATAAAAAAAAATCGAAAAAAACAGTTTTTTCTACTTTTTTGGTCAATATCAACACAGGTGTTAGTCAAGCTCACCACATACAAATTATTGTGTATGATTTCAAAAAATAAAAACCCAGATATTATCAATGTGAATCAGCCTGTTGGGAACATAACCAATTAGTACATTACTTAAGATTTACTACGTAAAATATAAATTAAAACGGTTAGTTAGTTTCTATAATGTTAAGCAATCATTGGTAACCAGAACTATGTCCCGACCGTCACATTTAAATTAACTTTTGTTGATTTTTACCTTTAAAATGCGTGTTTATGATAAAATGCGTGTATTGCAAGTAACAAATAAATAGGATCTGAGGGGTTTGCCATTTCTTAAAGTGGCTATGGGCTGTTGTTTTTTTTACACATTAATTTAAAGTTCTGTCCCGACCGTCACAGTCCCATCCAACCATCATAATTCCAAGTAGCAATTTTCTTGTATTTATACAAATATCGCTTGCATTGGGCTTAAACAAGTCTATCCAAAATTATTTAATTTATTTTCTTGGTTTTATTGATTTTTTAGTATATATTTCGTAGCAAAATACTCATATTTTTTAAATTTCGCTTCCTTAAGGCTTAAATAAGACTAAACATATTATAATAAATTTTAATTCCCCGAGTTTATTGGTTTTTTGATATATTATGAGACGTAACGTACTCGAGTGGCCCCCCATTACCAAAAAAGGCCTATTGTCCAGCAGAAGACTATGAGTATGAGAGTATAATAATAATAACACATCACACTCAGAGCCCCTAACTAGGAAGAACCTGTATCTAGGGCGCCCGAAACACACACAGAGACGAACATCACACCCAGCCTGAAACAAACATCGATATTCATCATATCAATATTCGCCCCGCCCGGGATCGAACCCCGGTGCTCACGCTTACTCAGTCCACATCACTGCCAACTGAGCCACGGAGCAGTCGAAAAGTATCACTACTTTTTTCTTACTCATTACTACATACTTCAAAGTATGAAGTGAATAAGTAAGAAAAAAGTAGAATAAGAAAACTGAAAGCTAAGGAAAACCAATACAAAGTAACTATGCATAGAAAGCCTCAGAAAGCAAAGTTATCAAAGAAATTTTAAGAGTAAAAATATTAAGGGATCGCATTTTTTGACGTTTTAGCAATATATAGCTGATTTTGAAAAATAATTGTAAAAGTTAATGTAAAAAAAACTTTAATTAAACTGAATAAAAGAATAAAAAAACATTTTTTTTGTTGATTTGTTACTCGTCCCGACCGTCACAATGACTTGTCCCGACCGTCACACTCATCAAATCGGAACTTTGTTAAAAAAAATCATTTTTGTTACTTGAAATCTGTACATACTGAAAGCTTCACTATTCATAAATTTGCATAGAATGATTCGTATTCATATCATTAATAGTTTCTTACAAACTTTAAAATGTATGTGTAAATCTGGAGTAGACAAGAAAGTAAGGGTCCCGACCGTCACAATTTTCAAGACCTTTTTTTTCATAGTAAATTATTAAGTACATGCTTGAAATTTAGGGATGTTAAAGTTTAATGATTTAAGTTTATGTTGAAATCGCAGTTTTTATTTGGTGCTCTTAAATAACTGAAATAAATACAGAAGTACTTAGAAAAAGGAGTAAAATGTCCCGACCGTCACACTTGGAATGCCCCTTTTACTACTTTAAAGTGTGAAGACCTTTTTTTACCCTTAATTTTTATTTTTGTTACCATGAAAACTTATTTAAAATGATTGTTTTGTTTTATTTATTATACGTATGCTAAATTAAGGAATAACAAATAGTTATTACTTTAAAATAATGGATAATTTATACTGAAATGTCACGGAACATGGTCTGTGAGAAATCCGTTTTTTGACATATTTTAATTTTTAATTTTTTTTCAATTCATTATTTTGTCAAACTAATCAAACATTCACAACTAGAAATAATTTATCGACAAAACTACGCAAAATATAAACTAACATAATGATTATAAATAAGTTTTTTTGATATAAAGATTTTGTGAGAATTTTTTTTATCACGCACATCTGGCCATGTCTGCTGACGTTCATAAATTGTGTTTCGTTGGTTTGGTAAAATTGGCAACACTTTGTTTTAAAAGAATAAGATTGTGCATTTACTTTTCTTCATTCAATGTGCAGTGCAAAAGTGATTTTGTAACGATATGTTATTTTTTATTCTTAGATACCTTATTTTGTCGAGCATGACTCATCACAAACATGAATTAAGTTGTATTCACTGAGGGTATGTAAATTTAATGGCTATCAATTTTTTAGGTGGATTATTGTACCAAATTATTGTGAATAAAATCCCACGCCGCTAGAGTCGTTTCTATGCCAGGTTTTGGCGCACACGTTCAAAAAATGTCACAGACATGGCTTCGCATGAGTGTCACAAACATGGATTTTAGTAGCATGTTTGTGACATTCAACCATGTTCGTGACATTTTACATCAAAATTATTATTCATTAGTTAGTTTTCATAGATAATTTCATAATCAAATACGTAATATTTGCGTTTAATTATTATAATTATATTATGAAGATAAAATAACTATATTTCAGATAAAACCTTAATATATTTCGGATAAAACCTTCATTTTTTTGTATATAGCAAAGATATAATCCTATAGAAGCAATAATGTACTGACTGATATAAGCGAACTGCTTAAAGTTAGTAGCTGTCTTAATTTGATAATTTTTTTAAAATTATATTATACATTTTCGGACAGAATTGAGAAAAAAAATAAAAAGACAACTTATATAAAAGAATATAAAACCTACATCTCAATATTAAAGAGTAATTTGATTTGTGCATCGTTAGCAAGACTTCATATATTGTGATATTTTTTCTTGAAGTTAATTGTTAAAGTTAATTTTTAATCAAAAAGAAAAAAAATAATCATTCATATGATGATTTTTTGTATGAAAAAATCACAAACATGGGCTAAATGTCACTAAACATGTCTTTTTTAGCTAATAATTATCCAGTAGTCACACACATGTATGCTTGTGTCACACACATGTACATATTATTTTTCAAATATTTATTTTTCGCCTCCTAGACATTTCCAAGCTCAGCCACATATATAGCAAGACTTCTTTAATCCAAAAGAACATTAAAAAAAATAAAAAAATTTTTTTGGAGATAACACCCTCTTCTACAAACTTGGTGAAAATGACCCATTTGTGTAAAGGATTTATTATTTTCATATGCTATACCAGTTCTTGGGAGCATTTTTTCATCTTTGTATGTGTTTCATGAACTCTAGATACATGCCCGATTGTACACTGAACACTGCATATAGTTGGTAAAACAGAACCAGGCGAAAACTCCAAATTGGGGTTAATGTTTTTAAACTTGCTTGAAATTCTGGCATGCCCAAGCTATTCTTTATTATGCTTTATTGGGAATCATTGTTTCCACAGTGAGAATGGCAACAAGAATGTGGCTTGCATGTATTTAACTATGGGGTGTGGTAGACATGCCCATCAGTCTTTTCATGCAAGAAGCATGTGCAAACAATACTGCACTGTGGTCTGTAATAAACAATACATTATAAAGAATTTACCACACTCTGCACATCTAACTACCTCTACCTATGTAACTCTAACTATATGTAGAACCTGTATCTAGGGTGCACAAACACATAAGGTCAGTGTGGGCAAGTCTGACATACTTTTCTCCATATTCACTGTGAGATTAAATAAGTGTTGATATTTGCATTCTACGCCGATTTATTTGCTCGAAGGTAAGTATGAAATGTTTTTTTATTTAATAATGCAGAAAATGTATTCACTTTCTTAAGCTTCGAGATATAGATATTAAAAAAAAAAAAAAAAAATTCGAAATTCGAAGTTGCCGTCACCCTGAATAATCAATTATGATGTTTATTTAATGTTATATATATATATATATATATTATATGTATGTATTTTATATATGTACGTATATAGTATGTAGGTGTATCAAAATATTTTTTATAATAAATAATTATTTATGTAGTTTATATTTAGTATTTTTTTAAATAATTATGTTTATGTAGTTTAAAACGTTATGGTTAAAAATAATTCATTTTTTTTAAATATTATTTTACTTTTTTTATTTTATTTTTTATTTACCAAAACAACCCACCGTACTTTTTCTGTTGTCTATTTTATCTTAACAATGGGTTGCCTGGAAGAAATCGCTTTAAGCGATAAGGCCGCCCATTGCAATCAATGTTTTAATTTAAGAATATTGTAATATTTTAAGTTTATTGATTGTAATAAAGAGTCTATCTATCTATCTATCTATCTAAAATAGACGGACTTCCCGCACATGAAGGGCAAGTCCGTCTAGTGGTTTATTATCAGAATCTTCTATGGAAATACCCTTGAGAAATTCTTTCAGATGATAACAACAAATGGCTTGACACTTTGGTTTTAAATCAATTGTAAATAGAGTTGAGATTTTGATAATAATCCAATTTTATCATTTTTAGGGCAAGACTGTCATAATCAAGCAAGCAGGGGTTGTAAACTTTTTTTTGCTGTAACTAAATAAATAATTGACCCCCATTATAATGAATTGAACTGAAGGCGATTTCGCCGTGAAGTTCATATTCATATTTTAATAATATCAAGCTCAAAGCTGTTCAAAAATTGATTTTCAACAACCTGCACTATACTCAAGGTTTACAATATCTGATATTAAGAGAATTCCGTCATAGACGGACTCTCCGATTTTTACTAGACGGACTTCCCAACTTTTACATTTGAATGTTATGATTCTTTTTGGATGAGAAAATCCAGTGGAAGAAAAACAAAAAACGATAATTAAATTACCTATGAAGAAACAGGAAATGGTAAAACTCCTTCAATTTTCATTTTTTCAAAAAATATTTCGAAAGTAAGTCACCGCTACACTTCAAGTTCAAATATATATGCAAAAAAAATATTTGCCAAATTTCTCCTAAGATAATGCTTGTAGCGACATCTATGATAATTAGCTGAAAAGTAAATTACGGATTTGCTTTACCGATCGAATCGTAACAGCTAAATTCCTTTTAGAAAGGAAGTTATTGCTGCTAGACGGACTTACCTCCCAGACGGACTTCCCTACATTGACCTTACAAAGATAACTCAAATTAAAATTTTAAAAACCCCCCACCCAGTCAGACCCCTCATCAACTTAACTAGAACTGGAGCTACTCATCTTAAAAAGATCATGGTCACCTTACCATATACTTTCAATATCATTGAAGTAACGCGGTAAATCGATAGGACATATGGAAGGTAGTTAGATCCCCTCATCCACTATTTCAGAGCTGATCATCTTCAAACGGCAGCATCAGGTCGTGGTTACCTTAACATATACTTTCAATATCATTGAAGTAACACGGTACCAAATTTCAAATCAATCAATATATATAAAACTCTTCCGTTATTGACTGAATGACTACTGGGCGTAGACGCAGAGCCGAAACTACTGGGCGTAGCGGGCTGAAATTTTGCATGTAGGTTCCTTAGGGAGTGTAGGTGAGCACTAAGAAAGGATTTCCCGAAATTCCCATGGAAACGGGAAAAAAACTGGATTTTTGTGTTTATGAGAAATCTGCGCGTGTGAAACCGCGGGGCAGCCTCTAGTAGGACATATGGAAGATAGTTAGATCCCCTCATCCACTATTTAAGAGCTGATCATCTTCAAACAGTAGATCAGGTCATGGTTACCTTACCATATACTTTTAATATCATTGAAGTAACACGGTACCAAATTTCAAATCGATAGGACATATGGAAGGTAGTTAGATCCCCTCATCCATTTGTAGTAGTATAAGTAAATGTATAATCAATAGGTATAGCTATCTAGTTTTAGGATCTATTAATCATGTGTATTCTCAATAAATGGTGCAGTTATTATCCAGCAGTCAGATCGTTTCATTCTATACGACACCCGTCCTTACATGGCGACCCTGCCATTTCGGGCTTCTAAGTCGCGCTCGCGCTCTACGATTAACAATAGCATTTAATAGGATAATTATCTTCGATAAAATTGCAAAATTGTGTATTTCGTCGAAATGTGCAACTCAAAAACGGAAAAAAGAGAAGAGGTCTTTATCAACCAAAATGGAGCAGGCAACTCAGCTAGCATCGAACAACTGCAGTTTCACGTATCTTCGATCAGCATTATGATGATGGTTATTCTCGGACTGCTACTGATCGTGGCCATTGTATTTGCCTACAAATGCTATAGGAACTGCCACCACACTTGGATCAACGACCAGATTCTTCGCCAAAACATGAGGACTATTTAAGAGCTGATCATCTTCAAACGGCAGCATCAGGTCGTGGTTACCTTACCATATACTTTTAATATCATTGAAGAAACACGGTACTTACCACATTTCAAGTCAATAGGACATGTGGAAGATAGTTAGATCCCCTCATCCATTATTTAGGAGCTGATCATCTTCAAACGGCAGATCAGGTCATAGTTACCTTACCATATACTTTCAATATCATTAAAAGTAACACGGTACCAAATTTTAAATTGATAGGACAAATGGGAGGTAGTTAAGTTAGATCCTCTCATCCATTTTTCAGGAGCTGATCATCTTCAAACGGCTGTTCAGGTCATGTTTACCTTACCATATACTTTCAATATCATAGTTGTAACATGGTACCAAATTTCAAATATATCAGACATTTGGAAGCTAGTTAGATCCCCTCATCACCTAGAAAAGAGCTGATGATCTTCAAACCGCTGATCAGATCTTCATCAGACATGGCTAAGAACACTCGGCCTGAAATTATCTATGATACAAAAAAAAACTAAATGAAAATCAGTTCAGCCGTTTGGGCTCAAGCCCCACTGCAGCGAGAGAAATTTAAAAAACTTTATCCTACTCAAAAAAGCCACCCTATACTACTTATCAAATTTAGGAGGTAAAGTTTTTTAAATTTCTCTCGCTGCAGTGGGCTTGAGCGGTCTAACTAGGTGTCATTCGAAGGAGCCTTAAATGTCAAAGAATTTGATATATGAAACATATCTTAGTCTAGCTTAGTTAACTAGTTATCACCATATTAAGAAGCGTTTCGTTGGCGCGGAAGGAAGGTTAAGTTTTTCAGGGATTTTGTGTGACTAACAACAGACATCGGCGGTTTTCGGCCTTCATAGGATTCGACAAATTAAGATAAAGGTCTGAACACCGATTCCGGCTGTTTTGGACGCATTGTTACGAAAATAATTGAACCTAAAGGAATCTTAATTAAAGGTTCGCGCGGCCATGGGACTGAAGGGTCATTATCTGGTCAAGTATTAGAGGTAGGCAAAATTTTATTACTTCGACATTTTTAGACAAATTGAACCTTGCTTTGACAAAAAAATCCAGGTCTCTAAACCAGAGGTTCCCATACTTTTTTTTTCTCATAGACCACTTTAAACATTTTGCTGGATCTGGTGGACCCCCTGCAGCTATTACATCTACTAACTTACTTCCAAAACCCGAAAAAAGTATATGTATATGTAAATCTGTGTTGTAGCTATTTTTCAATCAACTATGAGTTAAAAGTTTTCGAAAAAAAGTTGACAATTTATATTGCTTTGATTATGCTGTGAGTATTGTCATTTAAGCTAAGTTTCAAGGCCAGTTAAAAAAGCGTCGTCATCCAACAGTTGGATTCCTACTTTACTTTTTTGTATTCTAAGATTGACTAACAGTACAAGAAACCAATAAGCTTCCACTTCGGAGTGGTAAAAAGTTAAAAAAAATACTTTCTTGTTTTGTAGCTATTTATTCCAAATATAACAGTCTTAGTAGAATTAAAATTTAACATCAAAATTAATAATGATTATTATTTTAAAATCAGTCGCAATATAATCAAAATTTACCAAAATTATACCATTGTAATCTGAGATAAAAGTTATAATTTTAATGGGAGGGATGTACTTGGTGAATTGACGGCAAATTATCAATATTTGGCTTGAGTTTAGGTAAGTATAACCGTAAATCTCCTCGCTCTGTAATTTTTAATCTGCTCCGTTTTTTTGTCAGCAAGTTTGTTACGGCACAAAAACTGCGTTCGACAAGATTTGACGAAGGAAACGCTATGAGAAATTTTTACACAATTCCCCACAGTCCTGGATATTTTTCAGGTATTTATGCCTGCAGCCAAAATGATTGATACCCTCTTTTGAATGCTACTTTGAGCTCCTCATTAGTGCTAAGCTCGAGTAGCTATTCTTGCAGTACCACATTTTCCACTTTAGTTTCATCATATGGATTTATTATCCATGGTGGTATATCCATCGACAGAATGTCTTCAAATCTGATTTTAAAATCATCATACAGGGCAATCAAATGTTGAACATACGTCTGAATATCTTAGTCGAGGCATTCTACCTGCAATAAATTTGGAAACTGGGAAAATTCACGTCGACCAATATTTTGCTTCATATGTTTCAGTTTACCAAGAAAAGCTGAAATTTCACTCTTTGTTTTTAACAAATTGTAACTGTAGGTTGAGGTCATTGAATTTTTTGAACAAATCTGTCAAATACGCAATGTCTGCTTTGAAATTCATGATTCATGCGGGTGGCGCGGCATCGGCGAGTCTTGACACGCTCTTTCTGAATATGGAATACTTATGCAAGTTCTTACAAAAACAATTGCTGAGCTTCTTATAATATTGTCTTTCTATATTATTGTCTCCCTATATTCATAGGAGTAGTCAAGTCGGGTCACCTATGTATTAGGTAAAAAAAATGGGGGTCCACAACTCGTTAACGGGGGTCTACAAAAATGTTTTTGTAGACCCCCGTTAACGAGTTGTGGACCCCCATTTTTTTTCCACGTAAGCGTAGACCCCTATCGGGCTCGCGTAGACCCCTGGGGGTCCACCTGGACCACTTTGGGAATCACTGCTCTAAACCTTCCAGAAGCCTAGATCACAATGTCCGCGCGGTTCTCCTTGTTTCGTTCGCGCGGACACCATCAAACCTTCATAACTTCTTTATTTATGCTTTGACAAATTCCTGGTTTTCACCATTCAGTTTTGACAAATTTCGACAGAATCTGAGCGTAATCATTTTTTTATTTCAGAACTTGGTTGCGCGGTCGAAACGGCAATTAGCCTCAGAGATGAAGGATATAGGTTAGTTTGTTTATACAATACAGGGTGACATTAATGAAGGATATCCTGAAATGGAAAATGGAACAATGAGTATTTAAGTTTTCAGCCCAAACATCTGAAGATAGAAACGTAAGGAATATAAGTCTAGCAAAGACATTAATTCGTGAAGATACTACGGGAACTGAAAAAAACAAATTTTAATGTTGTAAAGGCAAACTGCTTTAATGATTTCTTTAGGGCTTTGGTGCGATTACAAATGATTTCCCTATATTTCTGAGAAACAAATCAACCAGTTATTTACTTTTATTATAAAAAGCGCTTGCGAAGCTGCGGGCGGAAAGCTAGTTCAGGATATAAGCTAGTGTCATACAGTAGTAAAAAATCAATTTTGGTATTTTGGTTGAATAAAAAAAAATTACAAAGATGCCTCTCAAAAAATCTTATATGGCGCGAAAATTGTTTTAAAGTTCATGCATGCGTTCTGAGTTTTTTACTGAATGTTTATCAAGTAAAATACTATTTTCATACAGTGCTACTTTTATTGTTATTTTTGTTGTTGAAAGAAAAGATTATTTTTTTCCAAATTTTACATTGTTGTCTTCTGTACGTACGCATGGTGTGCGTGATCGCCCGTGTAAAGATAGTATCGGCCGAGGCCTCGCGCTATACAATACAGACCTGTGTTTCGCTTCGCTCCGGGGCCATCTAAAAAATTACGCGTTCTCGCGCTTTGTATTTTTTAAATGCAACAACTATGGGAAATAAAAAATTCAACGAGAATAAAAAAAAAGCATAGGTATCTATTAAAAGTCAAAAATATGAATACGTTAATTAAAATAGTACTTATCTTTAATTTTTTTTTGTTAGGCGAGTAAACAAAATATTTGAGTGACAACTTGATGACTGACTAGGACTAGTACTACTATTTGGTGTATCATTACACAACGTTCCGTGGTTCAATTGGCTGTGATGTCATTTGTGATCCTGCAGTATCGGGTTCCATTCCCAGTGAGGGCGAATATTGTTTTGACGAATATCGGTGTTTTTTTTTGTCAGTTTTTGTTCTTCTTTCCTTGAGTTTCGGACATCCTAAAGACTGTGATAAATACCTACTGTTTTTATAATACCTATACAGTGTAAGTACTTACTGCATTTTTACACCAGACTAGAGCTTGAGACTTTTGACTACCTATACAAATACGAGATAATTATATAATAATAATAATAACGCATTACACTCAGAGGGGCTCGGCTCTGGCTAGAACTAGGTAGAACCTGTATCTTGGGTTCCCGAAACATAGTACACCCAGACTGGAAAACAAACATCCATATTCATCATATCAATATTCGCCCCGCCGGGAATCGAATATAGTGCACCCGGGTCTCAGTCCATATTACTGCCAACTGGGCTACTGAGCAGTTAGCAGTCAATAATTTACTTGCCTACCAAAGATAATTACACTACAACTTATATTTTTATTTTGCCGCGGGCGCCGGCGTAAGAATGTCGCCCTCCCCTCTCCTCCCGTGGGAGCCGTAGGACCCGGCTGAGGGACAGCACCAAAAGACGGGCAGCAGCGTCTTTTGGGTTATACAACACCACACTGCGCTCGCCAACCCGCCTGCCAAGCGTGGCGAGTATGACAACCCCCCCCCCCCCCCCCCATATACCCAGGCCCCTAGTCCCCGGCAGCCCCGCTATTCCTGACCACGGTAGCGGTCACGGTAACGGCGGGGCAAGGGGTGCTAAGAATCCCCGGACGGTCGGCTACCACCCCTTTAAACGACAACTGGCCCTGGCAACACACAACGTCCGCACTTTGAGGACTGACGATATGATTGTTGCGCTGGAAGAGGAAATGAGCAGGTTACGGTGGGATATTCTAGGGCTATCAGAAGTCCGTAGACAGGGACAGGACACGATAACCCTGAAATCGGGTAACCTGCTCTTCCACCGGGAGGGCGACCAACTGTCCCAAGGTGGTGTCGGGTTTCTCGTCCACAAGTCCCTCGTTAGCATCATTATTACCATCGACAGTGTGTCGAGCAGGGTCGCATACCCAACACTCAGAATATCTAAAAGATATTTGCTGAAGGTCGTTCAGGTCTATGCACCGACCTCGACACACTCAGATGACGAAGTAGAGTCTATGTATGAGGACATTAGTCGGGCCATACATATGCATAAAACTCACTTCAATGTTGTTATGGGGGACTTCAATGCGAAGCTAGGCAAGAGAAGCGAGCATGAGTTGAGAGTGGGGAACTTCGGTTATGGGCAACGGAACCCTAGAGGTCAGAGGCTGGCCGATTTCATGGAGAAAGAAGGACTCTTCATGATGAATTCTTTCTTCCAGAAGCCGCCTCATAGGAAATGGACCTGGATGAGCCCTGGTGGTTCTAGGAACGAGATAGACTTCATCTTGACCGACAAGAAACGGATATTCAATGATGTCTCCGTGATTCATAGGGTTAAAACCGGCAGTGATCACCGAATAGTAAGAGGCACATTGAATGTGAACGTTAAACTTGAACGGTACCGCCTGATGAAGTCTACGCTCCGTCCTACCCTCGCTCAGATCGAAAACCCCGAGAGCTTTCAACTCGAGCTCTCTAATCGCTTTGATTGTCTAGACGACGCATCAGTGGACGAGATCAATAACAGGTTCGTAAAAACTGTCCATACGGTCGGATCTAAATTCTTTAAGACTCGCCGCACCGCTAGAACTCAGAAACTCTCTGAAGACACCCTCAAACTTATGGCTGAACGACGCTTGCTTAGACTGCAGTCTCCAGATGATGCTGCGTCATATAGGCGGCTCAATAGACATATATCGAAGGCCTTGCGACACGATATCCGTGTCTTTAATACTGCGCGTATTAAGGATACGATAGAGCGAAATAAAGGCTCCAAAGTGTTCGCAAGAGATATGTCTGTTGGGCAAAGCCAAATGACCAAGCTGAAGAGGGATGACGGCAGTATAGCGTCGACGAAAGCGGAAATTTTGAGGGAAATCGAGAAGTTCTACGGACAGCTATACGATTCGGTCACTAAGCCTGTTACTAGTGCGGCCAACGACCCTAGAGCCAAACTAACCCGACACTATACCGAAGATATCCTCCTGAATAGGGACGTTACGAAGTTCAACAGTCGCAGATCGAGTCTGGAAATGTATATCATTTATTTGTAGTTGGATGATAGTTTGCGTGTTTTCAGCTTTTTCCTTTTCCAATAGTATTAACTTGTTTTTCATCTCTTCATAATTTTGGCTTATAAAATCCATGCCCTTCTCAATTTCCGAGTTTGTATTTTGAATTTTCTGACATTGGGCTTTCAGGGCCGCCACATCCTTAACCAGAATAGAAAGAGTCGCGTCTTGATCACTTTTCCACTTGGAAAGTAAAAGGTCCTGTTCGGCTTTCCAAGTTGACAAAAAATCCTTGATTTTGTTTGCAAAGCTTTTTAAATCAGCATTAAGGTGATCTGACTTTATGGGCGAATCGTCAGGGCGCAGTCGTTTATGCCTAAAAGTGATAGTTGTATTATTATCTTCGCTGAGTGAAAAAGCTGGTAAATCAGGTTCCGAAATCGATTGTACTAAGGCCTGGCTAAGGCCTAGCTTGTCAGCTGGTGGAGGTGTACGTTTTACATTTGGCATGTTGAAACAGGGCCCAAAAAACTATAAGCAAATATGTACTTAGCCCGTTGAAAGTAATCCAGTACAAATTAACGTAGCGCGTAGCAGATTATTCGAACGTAGCTACGTAGCCTACGTACGTTTCGAACGTAGCAGGTTGAATGATGTCACGAATCGCGTAGCGAGTAGTCGAGCGCGCCGCAACTGTCGACATTATTGTCAAACATTATTAAGAAGCTTCCAACCTGTGTTGAAGATTGCATGCCTTAGTTAGAGCGACATAGATAGTAACTAGCTTTTGCCCGCAGCTTCGCACGCGCTTTTTCATTAAAAACGTTAATTACTGGTTGATTTACTACTCAGGATTTTGGTGACATCATTTCTGATCGCACCTATACCCCCTAAAAATATCTACCTATTTACAGTATAGTAATATTTTGTTTATTTCAGTTCCCGTGGCAACTCCAGTTTTTTTTTTAATTTATTTTGGAAAACAAACGGTCATTACAATAAATCTTAAATATTTCATAAAGCTTAGTTCTAAAAAGACCTACAGTTCCAAATATTTAAACAATATTACGTTAGGTATCAGCATAATATTTTTTTTTTGTTTGGTAAATACAATGACATAATTGTTTGTTATTTTAATTTCTATATACTTATTTTTTATTTATTTTTAAGTTCCAAGCTTGCGTTTTAAAGTTACTATCGTGTTATTAAATAAGTCGATATGTGTCAGGCCTTTGTTATATTTGTCAAGGCTGCGGGGGATGAAGGAATTTTTGGAGTATTTTTTTCTGCATATAGGTACGTCGAAAAGGTTATTTTGTCGAAGTCTGCGGCGCGGAGTATATAAGTTTATTTTAGACAAAATTGAGGAGTGTTTAATAATCCATTTAAGATTTTATATAAATTAATAATGTCGAAATTTGAACGTCTATCGGCAAGAAGTGAGATTTTGTGGTATTTACACGCCTGCGTATAATGGTTGAATTGGAGTCCCATTCTATAATTAATAGATATTAAGAATTTAATTTTTCTTTCATATTCCTAACATTTATATTAGCTGGTTGGGTAAAATATTAGCTCGGTAGTTGGATTAATGTACCTACGCGAGTAAAATTTTTTTAGGCGCTTTATGTTTTTGGGAATGTTCCGTTACCATGTGAATTTTGGTGAATCTTCTCTTAATATGACTCTGAATCTAATTACTCCTATTTTTTCCTATTTTTACGTCAAAATAAAAAAATATCATTGTTTTCATACTAATTAAAGAGTCCCGTTTTACGTTCCCGTGGAAATTTAGTATATTTCTTTCTTCCAACTACTACTACTACAACCACAGAGACACTTAGACCAAATTCCACGTTGACATACTCAAGCAAATCAATTTTTCATACAAAATAATTAGTCCAGTAATCCCCGTTCCAATGGGAATTTAGTTAATTCCTTTCTTTCAACACACTTTCATCCACTGAGGAACCTGTACACAAATTTCACGTCGATACACTCAAGAAAGTCGATTTTTCATTAACACAAAAAAGTCCCGTTATTCCCGTTCCCGTGGGAATTTTGTAAATTACTTTCTTTCAACATTCCTAATTTTACTAAGGAACGTGAACACCAAATTTTACGTCGATACAACCTAGAATCTTGATTTTCCCGTAGAAAAAGTCCCGTAGTTCCCGTTCCCGTGGGAATTTTTAAATTTCCTTTCTTACAACACTCTTTCATTCACTGAGGAAACTGTACACCAAATTTTACTCAATAATGTAGATTTTTCATACTAACTAAAAAATCCCGTAATTCCCGTTCCTGAGGGAACATCTACCTGCATGCCAAATTTCAGCTCGATCCGTCGAGTGGTTTGGGCTGTGCGTTGATAGATCACTATGTCAGTCAGTCAGTCAGTCAGTCAGTCACCTTTGAGTTTTATATATATATATAGATTTAGTATAGCGTAATCCAGAGAGGTTGGAAACCGACATCCCTATGATATTTTTTTTAGCATTGCATTTTGGGACAGTTGACCTGTGATTATTGAATAATATTAAATATTTAGTAGAGTTTAGTTTCCTTCTTGATTAGTGTGTTTTTAAACGATAAAGAGATCATTCGTTAATTCATTCATTAAATATCGTTGGTTATTATTCATGAATCTTAATAAATATGAAGTTGACTGACTTAAAATAATTATGTTTATTTAAAAAAGAATTAAATTCAAAAGTTATGTTTTGATAATTTGTGTCCAAATAGTATATATATAGTTATAAACGGTATATGTATTGTAAAAAACTTTTTATTTTAGGAGAACCGCCTTCAATAAACTGACACATACTTAAATCGAGAATAAAATAAGATCTTCCTCTTTTCCGAAGTCGGTTTATCGATTAAATAAGTATTAAAATATTCTCTTAAATAAACAAATACCTACTTTTCTGAAAACCGCATCAAGATCGCTTTAGCCAAACTCAAGATAATCTAAATATATAATAAACGAGCTTTCCCGTCTTACTTCGTTACGCCATAGAATATAAGATACTACAAAAGACTTGGCTTTATAGACTATGTTCTTTTGACTGCCCAGAATGGCCGAGTTAAAAACAAACAACAACAACAACAAACCACCTGTCAAAATATCTAAACAACGGAAAAAATATTGCACCTTGGGGTACATTATTTGAGTTTAGGTAAGGATCCCTAATTTTTTTGAAAATCTAATATAGCCTATGACTCTCGGGGTTAATGTAGCTTCCTACCAAAGAAAGAATTTTTCAAATAGGTTTAGTATTTCCGGAGCCTATTCGTTACAAACAAACAAACAAATCTTTCCTCTTTATAATATTGGTATAGATAATAAGAAAATAATAAAAGATAATAAATACGGACAAACATACATACAGAGGGCCTATTACGGCCGCTTTTGCAATATTGCTTTGCATCCTCCAAGTGTCAAAGTCAATACAAAAAAACGCTAAGAGGACGCAAAGCAATATTGCAAAAGCGGCCGTAATAGGGCCTCAGGTCAAATTTAGAAAGTTCTTTCTTGAAGTCGTTTTAAATAAAATATATCAAAACTTTAGGCTTTTCGTTAATAATAAATTTCATAACTTATAACACTTCAACAATATAAAATTACTTTAATTTAGTCTACAATATTAAATAAAACTAAATAACTTAAGAAACATTAACGCATTTTGTTGCGTTTCAACGGTGTTGGCGCGTAACATACTTTGTGCTTTCAAAAAAGCTTTAGATACTAATTTTAGGAGACACGTTCTGTTGCGGCTCAACTCATACAGCGTTGGGCCATACACAGATTTTGGCTTTACGCATCCCGGGGGGAGTCGCAGGGTTATGTGGGGTTCGCACCCACTAAAACCCCGCCGGTGTCCATCTCGGCTGTTTGCAAGGGGGTCACGGGAGATCTCTCGAACTTTGTGTTCAGCTCCGCGACCCCCTCCAGCATTGGCTGAGTAGCCTCTTCACGGGGGGACAAGTGGTGGTAGTTCCCCCTGAGCGCGGATGGCTCTTCCTACTCTCGACGACGGAACTGGACACCGCGTTCCGCCGCCCTTCTCGGGGCCGTTATACGACTACACGAGGCCATAACTTTATTTTACATTTCATAGGTTTTTTTTGACTAGGTTCATAGATACTTTTTAAACCCGAACGAAAAATTCAGAGAGGGGTGTTATAATTTTAACGTGTGTATCTGTCTGTCTGTCTGTGGTATCGTAGAGCCCAAACGGCTGAACCGATTTTTGTTTAGTTTTTTTTGTATCATAGATAATTCAGGCCGAGTGTTCTTAGCCATGTCTGATGAAGATCTGATCAGCGGTTTGAAGATGATCAGCTCTTGAATAATGGATGAGAGGATCTAACTAGCTTCCTTATGTCCGATCGATTTGAAATTTGGTACCATGTTACATCTATGTTATTGAAAGTATTTGGCAAGGTAACCATGACCTGATCTGCCGTTTGAAGATGATCAGCTCTTGAATAATGGATGAGAGGATCTAACTAGGTTCCTTATGTCCGATCGAGTTAAAATTTGGTACCATGTTACATCTATGATATTGAAAGTATATGTTAAGGTAACCATGACCTGATCTGCCGTTTGAAAGAAAGAAAGAAAGAAAGAAAGAAAGAAATAAGCATTTATTTAAAACAACATTGACACACACAATAAAACGTTAAATCCAAAAAATATATATAAACACAATACAAATTACAATCAACAAAAATACAGTTGCCAAAAAGATAATAAAATTAAAAAAAAAAAAAAAAAAACAAAAACAGCAAAACGATTTTAAGTAAAATAAATATAGTAACAACATACATAAAAGAATCGGTTGGTTATTGTGTGTCGCAGTTGCTGTTAAATGGCACTGACTCAGCATTTGCTGAAGGCTTTCACCAACAGCGCTGATTTTCAGTCAATGCCAGCAGTGATCCACAAGCGTCCATTGAAGATGATCAGCTCTTGAATAATGGATGAGAGGATCTAACTACTTAGCTTCCTTATGTCCGATCGAGTTGAAATTTGGTACCATGTTTCATCTATGATATAGAAAGTACCTATATTGTAAGGTAACCATTACCTGATCAACCGTTTGAAGATGATCAGCTTTTGAAAAATGGATGAGAGGATCTAACTAGCTTCCTTATGTCCGATCGAGTTGAAATTTGGTACCATGTTTCATCTATGATATAGAAAGTACCTATATTGTAAGGTAACCATTGCCTGATCAACCGTTTGAAGATGATCAGCTTTTGAAAAATGGATGAGAGGATCTAACTAGCTTCCTTATGTCCGATCGAGTTGAAATTTGGTACCATGTTACATCTATTGGTCCAAGATGGCGGCCGTTTACTTTATCGCGTCTGTTGAAGGCGCCCGTATAGACCACAGTATGGGCCTCTATAATTATCAATATGTTTTTACTCTGTGATGCTTTCTGGAAGCCATCTAGAGCTCCACTCTTTTTTAAGTCTATGACAACTTTGATTGATCTGCTCAGAGTAAGGAAACCGCCGCTATTGATCTGGGTCGGTGGTTTTTAAATTTTTAAATTTGAGTTATTTCATCATGTAGGTATTCGATTTGATTTCAATCTTGTTTAAATTTTGGTTGTACGACTTATTATTATTTCTTTCTTTCTACTCGAAGGTACAGTGTTCACTTGCATTGTTACTGTTAGATACTTTTTTTTTTATCAATAAAATCGTTCTAACTAATGGCAACCACAAATTAAAGTTGAGAAAAATGGCAGTGCCTCGGGGAGTTTACCGCAATTACGGTGTACCTAGTTGTAGACATGCCGAGAACTCAACTCGACTCGATCATGCTCCGTCCGGGGTTGGATTTCGTAGTACATATTACTTATTATACTATTTGTACCATATTTTCATTCTATGTGATAATAATTAATAAATATAATAAAGGCTACTAGGTTAAATAAGCTTTCTTAGCTTACAATAAAATATTTGAGTTTGAGTTTTGAGTTTCAGTATAAGATTTTTGTATCCTTTTATTTCAATATTTTGTCATTTTAAACATTTTTCCTAGGTAGATTTATTTGATATTTTTCAATTTGATTAATTTTTGAATATACACTTACTAAAATAAATAACACTAAATAAACTTACCAATGCTATTTTACTCAAAACATAATCGACGAAAAACAAAACGTAGCATAATTTTCGTGAAGTAGTATATTTTGTATCTATTAGGCTTCCAACGCACAGGCGGATTTTTTCCGCGCGGTTTTTATGTAACATATTAAATCCTATCGAAGTGTCCGCACCAGCGGATAAAAAACCGCGCTGATAAAAATCCGTCTGTGCGTTCGAAGCCTTAAAGACAAAAATTTTACGAGGGTCTGAATCCAGCCCTGCTCCGAACCGAAAGAAATAATTAATTTATGCGCGGCGCGAAGTTGACATGCACCAAAATTCCTTTTTTGTAAGTAAATGAACGGACGATTCTAATAGTGTATAAATAAAGTTCATATTACTACAGTACGGTCGGAGCGCTCGGTGGGGCGGCTTTATAACGCCATCTATTGCAAAACAAGTGCGACAAATCGATGATTGTTTTTAGTTTTAGCCACCATTGTTGTTTGATAGTTGGCGCTTTTTAGCTTTAATGTGTGCGTGCGCTAAATTGCGCTGGTGTGGATGCATTTTTCAAGGCCAAAATTTTGTGAACTGGCTCTTAAGACGATATACGAGAAATAAAGCAAACGACCGAGAAACAAAGGATGTCCTTTTCCACCGCATAGTCTCTTAGAAAATTATATTTCTAACATTGGTTGGGATATTAGCTAGGTGAAATATGTACCTACGCGAGTAATAAATAAAGTGTACTGTACACGGGTTATGAAGCACGGTCTTGTGAGCCATCACGCTTTTACGAGGGCGGCGTCTCCGCTGCGGAGTGTTACTCCAGAGACGTCGCCATCGTACTTCAAGACGTCATGCCGACGGCCCTCTAAGGACCCTTCATCCCGTGTCGTCGTCCTCTGACGTTTCTCCACACCACCGCTGGGCCATCTTCTCGTCAGCCTCCGTTCCCGTCTCAATCGGCCAGGGGAGTACCTGACCGCAGTGAACCAAGACCATAGACCAAGCCAACCAAGTGTAGGGACTCGAACCCCATTTAGACCCCTTTTTTAATTATAAATAAATTTCTAACTTAAATTATTTCATTGTTTAATTTAGAACTCTTAAAATAATATATTTCACTAAAACTCTTAAAATCTAAAATAAATACTTATGCTGTTATTCATAAAAAGTTAAAGAGCATTTTAGTTATTTGACGTATGTCAATTTAGACTGGATGTCACGTATTTACCATACAACAAACCAGAGAAGTAGACCTCCAGTAAAGCTACCTAAAATGTACTGCATCTTTATGAATAACACGGTTAATCTCTTTAAAATACTCTAAATAACTGTTCGCAAAGCTTTTATTTCCGACCGCGACAGTACCTAAATCTTTTTTAGCGCTTTAAATTTTAGGATTGTTCCGTTATTATTATATTATTTGCAGCCTGTATTGTCCCACTGCTGGGCAAAGGCCTTTTTACTCTTTCTGTATGGGCCACCCCGTAGTATGTGTCTTGAGATGTCCCAGAGAGTTGTTGAGTTAAAGATGAGAAGTTTCACCAATCAAAGTATATTGTTATACATGGGATATTATGGAGACTAATTTCCCGTAAGATGTGGTTACTTCGAAGGATGATTGTCTTCTGATTAATCCTACCTATCTAATTAAATCGATAATGTAAACTCGCAAAGGAAATAAAGATGCTGATGTTGGATCTACAAAGTAGAACGCGCGTGTTGCGTTTTGTACGGTCAAGTGTGAATCGTACACTTTCTCTACTTCTCCCTATCCTGGGCACATTCCCACCCAGGTCTTAATGTGGGCTCCCAGCTCATCGCTCCACCGCTTTCTAGGTCGACCACGTCGCTTCTTGCCGTCTTTTGGGGACCACAAGGTTGTGCTTTTGGCCTATCGGTCTGGCTGCATGCGGGCTACGTGGCCGGCCCAGTCCCACTTGAGCTCCGCGCCTTCCGAGCTACGTCTAAAGTTTGAGTCCTGGAGCGCAGTTCGGTATTTCGGACCCTGTCCACTAATCGAACGCCTAGGATGCTGCGCTCCATGTTTCTCTGGCAAACCTCGAGTCTGGACTTTTGGATGTCCGTCAAAGACCAAGTCTGAGCTCCGTAGGTAAGGATGGAGAGGATACACATGTTGAGTTTGCGCAATTAAGTAACGCACCCCATGGACGCTCGTGAACACTACCGGCACTGACTGAAAACCAGCGCTTTGGGTCCACACCCATAGCAAATGCTGAGGCAGTGAATCTGCAACAGTGGCATAAAATTATTTTTGTTTTTTTGTATTTTGTTTGTCTGTGTTGTTGTGAATTGTGTGTCACTCTTTGGCAATAAACGCTTTTCTTTCTTTCTTTCTTTCTTTCTTTCTTTCTTTCTTTCTTTCTGTCTTTCTTTCTTTCTTTCTTTCTTTCTTTCTTTCTTTCTTTCTTTCTTTCTTTCTTTCTTTCTTTCTTTCTTTCTTTCTTTCTTTCTTTCTTTCTTTCTTTCTTTCTTTCTTTCTTTCTTTCTTTCTTTCTTTCTTTCTTTCTTTCTTTCTTTCTTTCTTTCTTTCTTTCTTTCTTTCTTTCTTTCTTTCTTTCTTTCTTTCTTTCTTTCTTTCTTTCTTTCTTTCTTTCTTTCTTTCTTTCTTTCTTTCTTTCTTTCTTTCTTTCTTTCTTTCTTTCTTTCTTTCTTTCTTTCTTTCTTTCTTTCTTTCTTTCTTTTCATGTCCATGAGTTTGCGTTTGAGGCTCAACGGAAGGTCTCCCTTCATGAGCTCTTTCATTGACCAATAGCTCCTCTAGGCATTATCGACTTCTTTTTCCTGTCGAGACTGGAAGGAGACTATTTGGCCAAGATAGATATATTCCTGGACATATGCAATCCTCGCGCCATCCACATCTTATTTGTTCCGTTACCATGTAAATTTCGGTAAATGTTTTCTTAATATAACTCTGAATCTATGTTTTTCTTCTTTCTAGCTCTAGTAATTTATTTTAAACTAGAGGATGCCCCGCGGTTTTTCCCGCGCAGATTTCTCGTAAACACAAAAATCCCGTTTTTCCCGTTCCCGTGGGAATTTCGGGAAATCCCTTCTTAGTGCTCACCTACACTCCCCAAGGAACCCACGTGCCAATTTTCAGCTTTCTACGCCCACTAGTTTCGGCTCTGCGTTGTCTGTCAGTCAGTCAGTCAGTCAGTCAGTAACGGAAGAGTTTTATATACAGGGTGTTTCTGACAAGGCGGTAATAAATCAAAGGAGGGATTCAGCTCACCATACCTAACAACTTTCCCAAATCAACATGGGTCGAAATCTCAAAAAAAAACAACAGCTGTTTTATACATTGGTTCGATCAGCTGACGGGGTCAATGTATGGAACAGCTGATTTTTCTTTTGAGATTTCGACCCATGTTGCTTTGGGAAAGTTGTTAGTTATGGTGAGCAGAATCCCCCTTTGATTTATTACCGCCTTGTCAGAAACACCCGGTATATTGATGATATAAAACCTTTTAAAAAAAATAAAACCGCCGAAAAAAAAACTGAAAAGCATAAAATAATAATCGAATTACTTACTAAGTTCTTAAAGTAATGTAGGGTATCCCAAGTAATTTTAAGTCGGCGCGCCACCCAAGCAAATTCCATAATTACGTAAAGATTGATGGTTATTTCTTTAAATTTTTGACCGACGAAAAAAAAAGGAGGAGGTACTCAATTCGACACGTATATATACAGTGTGTCCGGGGAAGTTATAACATAATTTTAAGGGTGTATTCTATGATCAATTTCATCGATGAAAATCGCATCGCAGCCTCACCCCCCCCCTCAGTTTGATGATTTTTTTTTCTTTTCTAAAGTAAGGTTTTTTTTCAGAAAAAAGTGCTCCCTTGTGCATAAAATCTTGGTCCCTAGTATTTTTTTAAGTATTTAAAATAATATCTAGGTTTAGAATGTTTATGGATTACTGTTTTTTGCTAAAATTAGCCACTTTAGGTTTATACTTTTTCATGTATTACTTTTTGTTCCTAAAAGTAGCTAAAAGTGGCTAATTTTAGCAAAAAACAGTAATCCATAAACATTCTAAACCTAGATATTATTTTAAATACTTAAAAAAATACTAGGGACCAAGATTTTATGCACAAGGGAGCACTTTTTTCTGAAAAAATAACCTTACTTTAGAAAAATTTTTTTTTTCAAGAGTGGCGCCACTGTTCGCGTAAAAGGACTCTTAATTTAGGTCTTGTACGAAGGCTAAGTAGGTAGGCTACCAAAATAACTAACAAAAGAATTAAATATTGACTTTATTTTTTAATAAAAGTGGGTTAAACTAAAATATTAAATTAAAAGGTAAAAGCGAAGAGTCTTTTTGGTAGTTGATAATTTCTGAAGTAATAGACGTAGAGAAATATATCTAATACCAATTTGGAGAATAACTCAAAAGCTAACAATAAAACACAAAAAATAAAAAAAAGTCTGCATTTTTTTGTGAAAACTTTGAAAAACTGTAAAAAATGTACAAAAAAAAAATTTTTTTTTTGGTTTATCATCTTTAAAAAAAAAGTAAAAGCAATACTTGGTTATTTTGTTAGTAACTTAGGTAGCCTAACTACTTAGCCTTCGATCAAGACCTTAATGAAGGTTCTGTGAGCCTTAGATCTTTAACTGTGAATTTAAAAGAAGGCGGGGTCGACTTTTGAAAAAAAAAATTAAAAACGTCATACTGAGGGGGGGGTGAGGCTGCGACCCCCCATATGGGGTGTTTTCATCGATGAAATTGAACATAGAATACACCCTTAAAATTATGTTATAACTTCCCCGGACACACTGTATATATATTTAATGTATGATCACGCATAACTTTTTACAGAGTTACTTGGGATACCCTACATTACTTTAAGAACTTAGTAATTCGATTATTATTTTATACTCTTCAGTTTTTTTTCCCGCGGTTTTATTTTTTGATAAAAAGTTTTATTTATTCAAACTACAAAAGGGGGAATTACGGCACGTAATTCCCGTTCTCGTGGGAATTTAGTTAATTCCTTTCTTTCAACACCTTTACATTCACTGAGAATCCTTCGTACCGAATTTCACGTCGATATACTCAATGAAGACGATTTTTCATACTAACTAAAAAGTCCAGTAATTCCCGTTCCTGTGGGAATTTCGCGAAATCCTTTCTTATTGCTCACCTGCACTCTCTAAGGAACCTACATGCCAAATTTTAGCTTTGTACGCCCAGTAGTTTGGGCTCTGCGTTGTCTGTCAGTCAGTCAGTCAGTAACGGAAGAGTTTTATATATATTGATTACGTACTTTTTTTTTTCAATCATCCTGACATAAGCAGTTTTTTTGCAAAAAACCTAGTATAATTGAAAACTTTGAAACCTTCTTTAACTCTGATTGGCTAGATTATTGCTTGCTGCATCTAGATTAGGATGATTGAAAAAAAGTAATGCTTATATCAAATTATCCGGGTTTTCGCAAAATCCCTACTTTTTTTTTGCAAAAAACCTAATTATCAAATCTTACTACGACATATATATTGATTTCCAGTTTTAAAATGTATGCTCTGTAGGATCAAGTCAAGGCAGCTGCGGCTGCTGCAGTTGTCTCGGAAAGCGAGGCGGATGGAGAGCTCTCTCCACTGCCTGTGCCTGGTGGCCAGCCTCCGCGAAGACGAGGAGGTATCAGTGCAGAACCGGTTACGGAGGAGGATGCTACGAGCTATGTCAAAAAGGTAAGATCAACAATTACATCAGAAACTTTTTATACTCATTTTATTTATTTGCACTAAAGTTTTACACAAAATTTGAGCAATTTTTAGATTGTTTACTTTTTTGGTAAAGATGTTGGTGTTTATGGTGTAATAAATAAGTAACACATACCCAACTTCCAATACACAAAGTTTATTTAAGATTTTTACAGTTCACTTTAATCGTTATTACACGAACACAATATTGTCCACACAACAGTCACTCAATAAGGGAATAGTCCGAAATAAAGGTTAGATAATTTAGTAACTCTTTTTGTAAAACATAAATTAAATTCGCGAGAGCTTTAAATTTAAACACCGCTGACCGTTCAGGATCGCGTAATCAACCTTCGTGCCCCGTTCGGGAATCTCCGGAACAGTTCGGTGATCTATCACGTATCGCGAGTCGTTAGCCGATCGAGAACAATAGGGCCGGCCGGCTTGGGGTCCAATTCTCGAACTCGGAGGACTAATAAATAAATTCTTGTACATAATTAATATTAAATTTGTTAGTTTTAAGTTTTATAAATTTGTAATATAATGCAAGTAAAAAAGGACATAATGAAATAAATAATAAATAAATATATTTAATAAGTAGGGCTGAAGCCACTACATCACTCCCCTACCAGACCGTTTCTAAGGTCGATAGTAGTTTGGGAACCGGACCTGGCGTCCGGAGCGCGTAGTTCTTATTGGTATCTCTTTCTCTGGAACATGAGTAGTTTGCCGATCTTTGGATTTCGCTAAAGTTGATGGTGGTAAGTTAGGGTCATTAAGTATATAGGCTGGCTTCACACGGTCTATTGATGCTTTTGACGGTTTGTTTTTTACTAGTATTGTCATAGTTTTGCTGTCTCTTTCTAGCACCGGATATGGGCCTGTGTAAGGGGGTTGTAAGCTTCCTCGTAGTGCGTCATCTCTGAGGAAGATGTGGCTAGCTGTAGCAAGGTCCTTGTACACAAACACCGACTTCTTCGTGTGTCTGGCCGCCGGCGTGGGTTTAATGCGCTCGGCGAATGAACGAAGACGAGTGGTAAATTCTGCAATGTCGGCTGTCTTATCCGTGTTAGGTACAAAAAATCACCCGGTAATCGCAGTGACTGTCCATAGCTCCGCTGAAGATGTGTTTAGGTCCTCTTTCAGCGCAGTCCTTACTCCAAGTAAAACGAATGGAAGCGATTCGGTCCAATTGGTATCGGCGTGACACATGATCGCGGCCTTCAGTTGGCGGTGGAAACGTTCAATAAGGCCGTTGCATGCGGGATGGTATGCGGTAGTTCGGCGATGGCGAAAACCGGCTAGTTTGGATAGCTGCTGGAACAGAGCAGACTCAAATTGACGACCACGGTCTGTGACAATATCTTCAGGGCATCCAAATCTAGCGATCCAACCGGTGAGTAGAGCCAATGCGACTGTTTCCGCTGTGATGTCGACTATGGGGATTGCTTCAGGCCATCTCGTAAAACGGTCAATGGCGGTGAGGCAATACTTGTAGCCTTTGGAGACGGGCAGCGGTCCGATGAGGTCTATATGGACAAATGCGAATCGTGTGTTAGGTAGTTCGTAAGTCGATAACGTCGCGTTTACGTGTCTATTTATCTTTGCCCGCTGACATGCTTGGCAAGTGCGTGCCCACTCTCTGCAGTCTTTCCTTATACTAGGCCAAACGTAACGTTCAGCAACTAGCTTGGCACTTGCGTTGGTACCAGGGTGGCTGAGGGAGTGAAGAGTGTTGAATACCTGTCTCCGCATAATCTTTGGGACATATGGACGCCTCTTCTGCCTACTCAGGTCACAGTAAATTGGCGTGGTAGTACCAGGGATGGTAAGTTTTTCCATTTGTAACGCATTATCTGTTTCTAGCAACTGGCGTAACTCCGGGTCTGCAGCTTGAGCTTTGGCGAGTTCGTCAAAGTTTATTGGGCCCTCCAACTCCTCTATTCTAGAGAGTGTGTCGGCCACCACGTTGTCTTTGCCGGATATATGCCGTATGTCCGTGGTAAACTGAGCTATTAGGTCTAAGTGGCGGTATTGCCGTGGTGAACAATTCTCCTTACGCAACGTGAAAGCATAGCACAGAGGTTTGTGGTCGGTGTACACCGTGAACTCTCTAGCTTCTATCATGTGTCGGAAGTATTTAATGGCTTCGTAAATTGCTAGAAGTTCTCTGTCGTAAGGTGAGTAACGCTTCTGTGTTGGGCTTTACTTTTTCGAAAAGAAGGCTAGCGGGTGCCACTTTTTGTTTTTTAGTTGATGTAGTGCCGCACCAATAGCATTATCTGAAGCGTCAGTGACTAAGCTGAGCTTGGCTTCGCAGTCTGGGTGTGACAGTAGAGTAGCTTTGCATAGACCTTTCTTACAGTCCTCGAACGCTTTTAAGGTATCCCCTGTGAGATGAACGGGGTGTGAACCTTTGACTTTGTCGGTGAGTAAAGAGTTTAGCGCGGCTTGCGTTTCTGCGGCGTTTGGTATGCAACGCCTGTAGAAATTAATCATGCCCAAAAACCTTCTTAGCTCTTTTACGGTCTTTGGTATAGGGAAGTCCTTAATGGCGTCTACCTTTTTTATGGGTGGGACGTATTCCTTCGGATGATATGTGGTATCCCAGGAACGTCACCTCTGCTACACCGAATACACATTTAGAGATATTAATAACCATGCCATAGTCTTGCAGTCTGCTGAATATCTGACGCAAGTGCTGCTCGTGTTCTTGCTCTGATTTGCTATAAATTAGAAAATCATCTAAATACGTATAGCAAAAATCTAGGCCACGGGTGATTTCATCTACAAAACGTTGAAACGTTTGCGCAGCATTTCTCAGTCCAAAGGTCATGAACGGAAATTCATATAACCCGAACGGCGTGCTGATTGCGGTCTTGGGGATATCCGATTCACATACTGGTATTTGGTTGAAAGCTTTTTCAAGGTCAATTTTTGAGTATATAGTACATCCGTTTAGGCTGTGCGTGAAGTCCTGTATGTGACGGATTGGATATCTGTCTGGGATGGTGCGTGCGTTCAACAAACGATAATCTCCGCAGGGTCGCCATTGGTTTTCTTTCTTCGGAGCTAAATGCAATGGCGATGCCCAAGGGCTCTCCGAGGGTCGTGCTGTTCCGTCCTGTAACATTTTGTTGAACTCTTCTTTGGCAACTTTAAGTTTATCAGGGGCCAGTCGGCGTGGTGTGCAGTACACGGGTTGCCCTGGGGTTGTCCTGATGTGATGTATTGTGTTGTGTTGAATAACACGTTGTTTGCCGGCTGGGCGGGTGATTTCCGGAAACTCTTGTAAAATCCGATGGTACTTGGTGTCACCCGACATTATATTCACTGAAGATATGTTGTCGGTTGGCTTCATCGGTGTTGCAGTCGTGGATAAAGTCGTTGTGTTATCTGTCAAGCGTTTGTTGCGGCAGTCGACCATCAGGTTGTAATATGACAAAAAATCGACGCCTATTATTGCTTTTGTGACATCCGCTACAACAAAGCGCCATGTATATTCACGTCGCAATCCAAGATTCAGTGCTAAGTTTATGTAGCTGTATGTATTTATGGTCGAGCCGTTCGCCGCTGCTAGAACGTAGTTGGTCTTTTGTCTGCGTTCATGTAGTGCTGACCGAGGATAGACGCAAAGGTCACTTCCGGTGTCTACCAGAAACGGCACCCTTGACGTTCGGTCTGTGACAAACAAGCGACCGGATGTAGTTTGGCAAACGTCGGTCGCGTTTACCGATTGCCTGTCGCGTTTCCCTGTATCTTATAGTCGCAAGGCTTCACACACTTGTTCGCCTCCTCGCCGTGCTTGAAGTGGTACCAGCATACGGGAAACCTGCTGTAGTTGCTTCTTGACCTTTGTGAGGTTGAACGGTTTCGGCTCCGGGATCTCCCTATCGATCGCGTCTGTGGCCGTGACCTGTCTTGGCTGTTGCGGACTTGAATTGCAAGGCTTTCAACTTGCCTGGTAAGGTTCATCAGCTGTCGTGACATTTCTGCGAGCAAGCTTCCAGGAACTTGGGCTGAGGTGGCTGCTACCTGCTGCTGCGGCACGACGTCGTGTATTCGATCCGCCAAGTCTGCCAAAACTTCTAACGACGCGTTTGTCTGTGATGCAAGTATCGTCTGCGTGCTGTTAGGCAGTCTGCTCGTCCAGATGGTCCGTAAAAATTCTTCTGGCACCCCTGGTCCAGCCTGATGTTGTAAGTGTCTCAGGAACTGGGACGGTTTGCGGTCGCCTAGCTCTTCATGTACCAACATCTGCTTTACCAGCTTTTCGCGACTTGCTGACAAACGTTTTATAAGCTCGCTCTTTATTTTCTGATATTTATCAGTAGCAGGAGGATTGATAATTATGTCTTCGACTTCACTCGCATACTGGGGTTCAAGGTGTGAGATGACGTAATAAAATTTTGTCTCATCAGTTTTTATGCCCGCAATAGAGAATTGGCCCTCAATTTGTGCGAACCAGATTGCCGGTTTTTCTGGCCAGAATGGTGGGACTTTAACTCCTACTCGATATACGTCGGCACCTTTTTCAGAATCGGCCCCCGACGATTTACCTTGTTCTGGCGCCATGGTAGGGTATTCGTGTATTTATGACTTTTTCTTTTCAAAATCTTGATACAGAAGGTTTTCTCGGGTCACCAATTTGGTAAAGATGTTGGTGTTTATGGTGTAATAAATAAGTAACACATACCCAACTTCCAATACACAAAGTTTATTTAAGATTTTTACAGTTCACTTTAATCGTTATTACACGAACACAATATTGTCCACACAACAGTTACTCAATAAGGGAATAGTCCGAAATAAAGGTTAGATAATTTAGTAACTCTTTTTGTAAAACATAAATTAAATTCGCGAGAGCATATTAAACACCGCTGACCGTTCAGGATCGCGTAAACAACCTTCGTGCCCCGTTCGGGAATCTCCGGAACAGTTCGGTGATCTATCACGTATCGCGAGTCGTTAGCCGATCGAGAACAATAGGGCCGGCCGGCTTGGGGTCCAATTCTCGAACTCGGAGGACTAATAAATAAATTCTTGTACATAATTAATATTAAATTTGTGAGTTTTAAGTTTTATAAATCAATATATATAAAACTCTTCCGTTACTGACTGACTGACAGACAACGCAGAGCCAAAACTACTGGGCGTAGAAAGCTGAAAATTGGCACGTGGGTTCTTTGGGGAGTGTAGGTGAGCACTAAGAAGGGATTTCCCGAAATTCCCACGGGAACGGAAAAAAAAACGTGATTTTTGTGTTTATGAGAAATCTGCGCGGGAAAAACCGCGGGGCAGCCTCTAGTTTGTAATATAATGCAAGTAAAAAAGGACATATTGAAATAAATAATAAATAAATATATTTAATAAGTAGGGCTGAAGCCACTACACTTTTACTAAATTTACAGGTGGTGCCAAAAGACTACAAAACTATGGGAGCATTGTCCCGGGCAATAGCATCTAATGTTTTGTTTACCCACCTGGACGAGTCGGAGCGGGCAGACATGTTCGACGCCATGTTCCCTGTCCAGGGACTGCCTGGCGAGACCGTCATCAGACAAGGCGACGAAGGAGATAATTTTTATATTGTCGATTCTGGCGAAGTTGAGGTAGGTACAATATTTTCTTTTGTGTACAGTGGCGGACTAGGAGGCCGTAACAGATTTGTCTATGGGCAAGGACGCCGAAATTGTAAATTTTTTGTGTCACTTTTTTGTCTTTTTTTGGGACACCGACTTGAGACTTAAAAAAATATATTTTTTTATATGAGAAATTTGCTTTTATGATTTTTCTAGGATACTAGAATATCTAGCCCGTGTTTTAAAGGTCTCTTAGTAAAACTATACTTGATATTTATTTTTTTGTAAAAAGACAAAGTTGCCAAAAAATGTTTCTATTGTGTAACGATTTTTTTTGTGTAACGCGTTTTAGTATTAATCCTGCGTTTCTAAGGGTAAAGGTCAAATTGGCAGAATGGCACAGACAACACCAATAAATATAGACCATAAATAAAGAAATCCGCCCTTTCGTTTAGTCAGCAGGTTTTTTTGAAATTTCGAGTAAATTTTTATGCTTCTGACAAAAAAAAATGTTTTTGATATTTTGAGATAAGTAATGGATATTAAAATACGATTGAACTTTGTTTATAAACGGTGGTATATTGAGTTGTGGTATATATATATATATATATATATATATATATATAGTCTACTATACCAAATCTATATACAGTGTGAATCTTTGGTTAGTGCACAAAAATAAAACGTATGGTTTTGAGTCTAGCTGGACTCAAAATAGTAGGCAAAAAGCAAAACCATACACAAGAAAACATTTTAAGTAAAACTACCCTCATTTACAATTTTTTGTAATGGGGTTAAGAAAAAGGCAGAAGAAGCTGACAGAGACCTGGTATCGCAGGTAACAGGCCAAGAGGTCCTTGCGGGCTTTAGGGAGCCGCTTGGGGTCCGTAAGGGCTCCGAGGCGACTCCGCGGGTCCCATCGGGCTTCAATGCGTCTGAGGGGGTCTGTGCGGGCTCAGGAGCACCAACTGGGGTACAAAAGGGCTCCGATACGCCTCGTTGGGTCTGTACGGGCTCCGAAGCACCTACCAGCGTAGCAATAAAGGCTTCAGCCAATCAAACATTCACATCGGTTTGCACTGATAGTGAAAAACAAAGACAAAACCAACATAATAACAAAAAATGGCGGTAATAACAGTGATTCAAGCAAATATTCAGCATAGTTATACTGGTGCAGCTTGCTTGCGGAGGAAGCTTGAGGAGCAGCCCAGGACTTAGCGGTAATACAAGAGCCGACAATACACCGGCACCGGGTATTTAGTTTTAATAACTTGTTCGGCAATATGTACACCTGTAACACCAATGATAAGGTAAGAACAGCTATATTTATACCTAAATATTATACAGCAAGTCTTATCACACACCTTAGCACACCCGACCTCACGGTCGTCAAACTAATGACGGGAGAAGAAGGTCAGTTTTTCCTAGACCAGGAAATTTTCTTAGCCTCGGCTTACTTTCCTGGAGAAGGGACAGTGCCTCTCCCCGAGTTGGAGGTTCTAGTTAAGAAATGTAGTGATAACAAGAACCCGCTCATAGGAGGCTGCGACAATTTCAAAGACTAGCATGCGTGTCCATTGCGGGCTGCTCGGTCTGGCCCCGCTGGACATGGTCATAAAACTAGAGGCCAAGTCAGCTGCTATAACGCTGGACTCATTGGGCCTCTAGGCGAGACAGACAGCACTTACAGGGCACGGCCGTATTTTAAGCATAGCCAACAAACAAATGAGTTCCCTGTTATTTAATGGGTAGTGTACCTTTTAATTTTTTAATAATTATATGTAGCAAAAATTATGCAATTAATTTAGATAGCAATCAAAATGATAGCAACAACCAATATAACATAAACATCTACACAGATGGAGCAAAAAATAAAAAAGGCAGCGGTGGTGGAGTGTTCTCTCCGGACCCTTTCTTACAATACTCTATAAGCATGAGCAAAGACGCTACGGTTTTACAAACGGAACTGCTGAGCGTGCTTTATGCAGTGCAGAATCAAAGGGACAAAACAGCACTATCCGCATTGTCACAGACAGTGCATCAGTGCTAGACCAAGTCCAAGCTACAAGCTACTGTTGGACTGTCATCAAGAGCTACAAAGGCTGTGTACCCAACAAGGAAACCATATATCATTAGAGTGGACAAAAAGTCATAACGACAACCCAGGAAATGTGGAGGCGGATAAGTTGGCAAAAGTAGGAGCAAACATGGTGCCAATTGGCCCCGAATCTATTGTTAATATATCCCCAGAAACAATAAGACAAAAAATACTTCAAGCAACAGCAATCGACCATTCTGAGGAATGGGCGAATCGCGATGACTGTAGACAAACTAAGGCGTTTGTACCCACAAACAATCTAAAGCTCACACGATACTTATTAAAATCTGGCAAAGTTTGTAAACTTGTGTGTATCGCGTGGCATCTATCCGGATGACCTTAAATTATCGCTGATCAGACCAATATTTAAGCAAGGTAGTCACATGGACTATGCAAATTACAGGCCCATTGCCATACTCTCAATTATTAACAAAATAACAGAAAAAGTGGTGGTTGGCCAAATTACGCAATTTTTAGAGAAAAACGCATTGTTGTCAAATGTACAACATGGTTTTAGGCGGGGGCGTAGCACAGCGACGGCTTTAGCGCAGTTTACTAACTATATAAATAATAACTTAAATAACAGAAAACAAGTCGTGGCTTTGTTTATAGACTTTAAAAAGGCTTTTGACACCCTGGATCACAATTTGTTGATACAAGCTATGCATGAATGTGGTATTCGTGGCCCTCTTAGTGTATGGATGAGTGCCTACTTAAAGAACAGACGACTTACAACACTGATCAGCGGTATACGGGGTGAGGAGGCCGATATTGGTTGTGGTGTGCCGACCGGATCGGTCTATGGTCCGATCTGATACATCATGCATGTTAACAGCATGAGCAATGTAATAAAACACTGTCAAATGTATATGTACGCAGATGATACATGTTTGCTATATGCACATAGTGATATTAAAATTATAGAATCAAAAATACAGGAGGATTTACAAAACATTATAAAATGGTCACACGATAATGGTATTATAATAAATCTAAACAAAACTAAATGTGTACATATACATTCCCCGTATATGAGGGCTGATACCCGTAGCATTAAGATAAGAGGCCATACCTACGAGTGTTTGCATGACGAATGCAGAGGTTGCAATTGCAGCGAGATAGAATTTGTAAAACAATACAAATACCTCGGGTTGATTGTTGAGCAAAATATGTCATGGAAATCACACATAGAATTAGTAAGTGAAAAATTGAGAGCCGTTTTGGGCAAATTTTATCAACTTAAAAATGTAGTCAATAGAGCAACACTGTATACTATCTACTACGCGCTAGTAGACGCAATAATATCGTATGGTCTCAGTAGCTACGGTTGTACGTTCCGATCATACATAGATAAGCTAAAAGTGTTGCAGATACGTATCATGAAAACGCTCGTAGATAAAAGTACTAAACAAAGTTGTAATAGTGACTATGACAAGCTATTTGGTATTAGTAAGATTTTGCCTATTCACTCAAAGGTAAAATTAACTTTAATGTTGGAAAACTTTCGGAATGATGAATTCAAACTACCTATTACATATCAAATAATGACAAAAAGAGTAAGAAATAAAAAGTTGTTAGTACCAAGAGTAACAAACTATTATGGAGAAAGAACAAGACAGTACCTTGTGCCTACTATATTAAATGAATTACCTGTTTCATTGCGAACTCTAGAAAGTGTATCAAAGAAAACATACAAAAAATATTTAATAGATGAGCTTTTTAATCAACTAGTTCACACTTAATTACCTTAACTAACATTAAGAATTGTAAAGGGATTAAATAATAATTATTAAGTAACTAATGTATTTAATTTAGAGAGCACTCTCTGCCAACAAACTGCTCTGTAGTTTGGCGGATATTATGTTTAGTATTTTCTTGTAAATGTTGAAATGAATAAACGCTTTATTTATTTATTTTATTTATTTAAAACTGTCCCGCAAACGTCTTACCACTCTTGTGGGGCTAATTATTGGACACTGTTCATTAAATAAGCATTTATATATAGATGCTTTTGATTTTAAATTTAGTACAGTGTTACTTCAATGATATTGATAGAATGTGGTAAGGTACCCTTGACCTGATCAGCCGTTTGAAGATGATCAGCTCCAAATAGTGGTTGAGGGGATCTCACTACCTTCCATATGTCCGATCGATTTTAAATTTGGTACAGTGTTACTTCAATGATATTGAAAGTATTAGGTAAGGTAACCACGACCCGATCAGCCGTTTGAAGATGATCAGCTCTTAAATAGTGGATGAGAGGATCTTACTACCTTCCATATGTCCTATCGATTTTAAATTTGATACAGTGTTACTTCAATGATATTGAAAGTATATGGTAAGGTAACCATGACCTGATCTGCCATTTGAAGATGATCAGCGCCTAAATAATGGATGAGGGGGATCTCTATCTTCAATATGTCCTATCGACTTGAAATGTGGTACCGTGTTTCTTCAATGATATTAAAAGTATATGGTAAGGTCGCGCCAAAAGTTTAAAGGAACCGCAATTGGTTCGCAACGATAAAAGTGGACTGTATTTTTTCTTTTTTGAAAAGGTGCAGACAATGAGAGACAGGGGAAAAGTGGATGCAGTACTCAGTATACTTGATGTCCTCGATCAGAAATCTACTATCTTCGGCAAGCAATCAAGATGGTTTCTCGCACACACTTCTCAAAGTCTTCACAAAAAGTCTACAACTTCAAGATTTTTAGTTTAAAAACACGACCATTTAAATAGCAACACTTCACCGATGATTCTTATTGATCACAAGTGATTACAGTATATTATTTTATATTTTATTTACGCTGAACGACCAGCGCCATTGACGCGTTATTTCGAACAGGCAGTTCTACAGAGGGCGCTTCAGTATATGCCCCACTGACGTTTGACTGCATTTTATGGAAAGGGAATGGCGGAAAGGAAAGAAATAGGAATGCACCAAAGAAAACTAACAAATAACTTATGTAAAACCTTTGGCGTAACCAGTAACCATGACCTGATCTGCAGTTTGAAGATGATCAGCTCTTAAATAGTGGATGAGGGGATCTTACTACCTTCCATAGTGTCCTATCGATTTAAAATTTGGTAGTGGGCACCAGACAATTCAAAAAACTTATAAATACAAAAACTACACGTAAAAAATTCACAAAAAAACAAAAACCATTAGAGAAACAAACTTTTATAAATAGCACCCCAATCCGGCTAGTCACCGTGGGGGAAGAAGACTACAACCATTCAACTGAACCACTTCAAAACCAATCAAGCAAACCACTAAACAAAGTACACCAAAAGAAACCTATATTAAATATAGCAACCTACAACACCCTATCACTTAGAACAGATGAAAGCTTGGCTGAACTTATTTTATCATTAAAAGAAATAAACTGGTCTAATAGTAGGATTGAGAGAAGTAAGACGCATGGGAGAGAACATAGAAGACCATGGTTCCTTTATTTTTTACTTCAAAGGCGAATTTCCAGGACAGTATGGAACAGGATTTTTGATAAAGAAAGAATTAAGTTCCTCATCATCATCATCATCATTTCAGCCGTAGGACGTCCACTGCTGGACATAGGCCTCCCTCAAGGCTCTCCATCTGTACCGATCGCAGGTGGCCTGCATCCAGCGTGGACCCGCAGCCTTGCGCAGATCATCCGTCCACCTGGTCGGTGGACGTCCTACGCTGCGCTTGCCGATCCGTGGTCTCCACTCGAGAACTTTTCGGCCCAAGCGGCCATCTGTTCTGCGGGCTATATGACCTGCCCAGCCCATTGCCACTTCAACGAGCTTATCCGCTTGGCTATGTCGGTGACCCTGGTTTCTCTGCGTATGTCCTCATTTCTGATTCGATCCCGCAGAGAAATCCCGAGCATAGCCCGCTCCATGGCTCGTTGAGCTACTCGGAGCCTGTTCATAAGCCCTATAGTGAAGCACCACGTTTCAGAACCGTATGTCATCACTGGCAGCACACATTGGTTAAATACCTTCGTCTTCAGGCACTGAAGAATATTGGACGAGTAGACGTTGCGTAGTTTCCCGAACGCCGCCCATCCGAGCTGGATTCGGCGATTGACCTCCTTCTCGAAGTTGGACCTACCTAATTGGATGGTTTGTCCTAGGTATACGTACTCGTCGACAACTTCGAGAACCGAGTTCCCAACCATAACTGGGGTAGGCAGAACATGGACATTAGACATGACCTTCGTCTTGTCCATGTTCATTTTAAGGCCCACCTGTTGGGAAACTCGGTTGAGGCCTTCGAGCATCGTGCTGAGTTTCTCCATCGACCTTGCCATGACTACGATGTCGTCGGCAAACCGAAGGTGAGTGATGTATTCGCCGTTAATATTGATAAGTTAAGTTCCTACATAGACGAATTTATTGGAATATCAGAAAGAATTGTAATACTAAATCTGAAGTTGCCACCTAAAAATGAGAAGTGGCCAATAGTACAGATCTACTCACCAACTGAACAAAGCACCGACTCAGACATTGATTCCTTCTACTCTTTGCTGTCCTGCTGCTAAAGCCATTAAAGAGCATACACACAACAACTAAATAGTAATGGGCAATTTCAATGCTAGAACAGGTAGCAGGGAATCTGGAGAGAAAATAATACTAGGCCCATATTGTTACGGTCATAGAACAAGGAATGGCGAAATGATTCAATTAGCATATGAAAATAACTTAAAAGTTATAAATAGTGGGTTTGTTAACGACCAAATGTAATATTTTCTGCATTAAAGCATGAAACTTGGCACACTTGTTGCTTATGTGGCCCAGACTGAGAATCGCCCGGGAGGGAGCGGGAGACCCCCCTCTGGGGGGCGGGGGGAGGTGGTAAAGTTTTCTTCTACCGCGCGCGCTATCGATCCCTATTGCTGCTATTTATTAGCTACTAGGGCAAGTGTGGTGTCATTTTCGGATAATTTAAGGATGAGGAATCCATTTCTGGACCAATTTTTTTTACATTTCTATACAAAAAAAATGGAATTTACCATAAAATAGATAATTGTCGACGCAAAAAAAATCTTCTAATGACGATATTTTTTGAATGAGTATAGATGTCAACAAAATAAAAATATATTTGAAATGCTGCATTCATGCAGTTTTCAAAAATAATAGGGTTTAATATACTTTTTGTTAATATTTATGTATTAAAAAAAATAGTAAACACACCGCGGAAGAGGTTGTAAAAATATTTAATGCCTAATTTCGGTTTGAAAAATACTTAGTTACTTCAAATTACTACCAAATACTGAACACGGTCATTCAACCCGTGATAAGTAACAACTTTCTGTATTAAATCATAGGTTGTAAAGGTACAAAAAAATACATTTCTCATACATTTATCTACCCAATTAGCTGACAAGTATGTATGAAACAAAGGAAATTTTTGTGCTTTTGCCACTGAAAAGAGTTGTTATTTACGATATCGGTAGACAGCTTAAGGAAGTCAGAGCATCGGAAATAGACCTGCATAAGTCTCGACGGTGCACTCAAAAACGAGATATACTTCATCCATCATGTCGACTTATAACCGTATATTGAAAGATGTCTGTGATCAACGCGGTTAGAACCGGAAGCAATCACTGTTGGTATAGGACACATTGATATCAATGTTAAGCTCGAAAGGTCGCAACTGGTAAAGTCTACACTCAGACCGGTAAAACCGGCAGACCAAAACCCAAACTCGGAACTCTTTCAATTAGTTTTCCAAAACCGTTTCGATTGCCTAGGGCGCAGCGTGGATTATGTAAATGATTGGTTCTTATATAAAATATTGGTTCCCATACATTTATTGGACTTAACAAACCCACTAAAATAGTTTATACAACAAACGAAGAAATAATAGGTGGACCTGGTTATCTCCAGACGGCCAACATAAAAATTAAATAGACTATATTCTATCCAATAGAAGTAACAATTTCGAAGACTGCAGAACTATAAACAAACTAAATTTCAACAGCAACCACAGAATGGTCAGAGCAAAGCTTAAAATCAATATAAAGAAAAATAAATTCAACAAATTAAAGCAATCTAACATTAAAACACACCAAGAGAATCCTGAAAAAATTAAAGAAAAACTAGAAAATTTCATTGCCAAGACCAAATTTTTAAATGCACAAGAAAAATATAATAAGCTAGAAGAAATTCTTGTAGCAAAGGAACAAACAAGCAAAGACAAAATAAGGACAAAAGAAAATTAAAAGGAAAAAATAAATGGCTTACAGAAGAAACCAGAAATCTCATGAAAACAAACGCGAGAAGCGACTTTGTTTTATACTATGTATTAATTATACGATAGCTACTTTTCGTTGCGTGGTATTTGCTGCTCATGTTAGGTAAGTACATACTTAGTTTACCATTTGTCAATGGTGTCTCCTTGACGCTTTTTTTATCTCGTTTTATAATTGGTATTCTAGTTTCAATTTATACTGAAAAAGGTCACAAACCTGGAGGGATAATGTAGGTACGTAATAATAATAATAATAATCCGTTATTTTTAATGTAACATAATCAGCAATATTTTATATTTTTAAATGTCAATAAGATAAAGATTCAGGTTGTCAAACATACGGCGAAAATTACGCTTGAAGTATTAGCGCTTAAATATCATTTACGCGTTTTATAAATTAAACTAGAGGCTGCCCCGCGGTATTTCCCGCGCAGATTTCTCATAAACACAAAAATCCCGTTTTTTCCCGTTCCCGTGGGAATTTCTGGAAATCCTTTAATCCTTAGTGCTCACCTACACTCCCTAAGGAACCTACATGCCAAATTTCAGCTTTGTACGCCCAGTAGTTTCGGCTCTGCGTTGTCTGTCAGTCAGTCAGTCAGTCAGTCAGTAACGGAAGAGTTTTATATATATTGATTATAAGCCCTAAACTAGGAATAGAGTCTTGGAAGTTATAAAGAATTTGAAGCATCTGTTGCCTGCGTGTATAATCGTTGTATTTTGTGACCTGTAACGGTGCTTTTTATTCATGAAATAAATTCAGGCGAATGGGGAGCACTTTTTATTAAAATTCGGGCGAATTGGTAAATTTAATATTTCGGGCGAAAATTTTCAGGCGAAAGGGGAAAAAGCCAAGAAAAATGGTCAAAATCAATAATGTTCTGGTTTACAAAATACAAGAAAAGAAAAAGGGGTACACCATTTCGCAGATGGGTAGATGAAATAAAAAAGATAGGTGGGAAACATGGATAAGAAAAGCTTGCAACAAAGAAGAATGGAGACAGTTGGAGGAGGCCTTTTGCCAAGAGGCACACAGATCAGAACAAAATCAATATACATAGTATAAAATGAAGTCGCTATCCGCGTCTGTCCCTATGTATGCTTAAATCTTTTAAACTATCCAACAGATGTTGGAGCGGTTTTTTTTAAAGATAGAGTTATTTAAGAGGAAGGTTTATAAGTATAATACATGAGCAACATAGCAATAGGTTAGGCGGTACGAAGTTCTCCGGTTCGACTAGTTAAATATATAAATTATTCATAATATGCTTGTATTGTAAAACTAAGTATTTGAATAAAGGCTATTATTATTATTATTATAGTAATACTTTAATGATATTGAAAGTATATAGTAAGGTAACCAACCATGACCGGATCAGCCATTTAAAGATGATCAGCTCAGATCAATAGTGGATGAGGGAATCTAACTACCTTCAATATGTCCTATCGATTTTAAATTAAATACCATGTTACTTTAATGATATTGAAAGTATATGGTAAGGTAACCATGACCTTTTGAAGATGATCAGCTCTAGTTCTAGTTTAGTTGATAAGGGTCTTGTTTAGATGATCTGACTCGGATTTATATATTTTATGTATGTTGTCATCTTTAGCCCTAAATGCAGTTCTCATTGCGTCCAAGTAAAAGTAAAGTGATTCCGCTATTTGGTTTAAAAAAAGTTAAATTTTTGTTTATGAAGCTAGCCGGTCGAAAGTTTTCCTATCCGCAAACGCATTTTAGGAGGCACGTTCTGTTGCGGCTCATCTCATACAGCGTTGGGCCATACACGAATTGTGGCTTTACTCCTACGGGCCGCGCGGCCCGCGGGCCGCAAATGACGGCCACTGTTTTTTTTTTAGGCGGGTAAACTCTTAACGAGTACCCTGCAGCCCCGGGGGGAGCCGCAGGGTTATGTGGGGTTCGCACCCACTAAAACCCCGCCGGTGTCCTTCTCGGCTGATAGCAGGAGGGTCTCGGGCGGGTGAGCCTGTGAATTCTCCGCGACCCAAATTGGCTGTATAGCCTCTCCTCGGGGGGACATGATGGTTGTCCCCCCGGAGCGTGGTAGCTTTCCCAATGCTAAACGGCGGAAACGGGACACCCGCGTTCCGCCGTCCTTCTCGGGGCCGTTATGGCCGTTATATGACTACACGAAGTTATAAAATGTAAAGGTTCGTGTGAGGCCATATTTCATGTGAAGTGCGCAAAAAATCTAAAGCAGTTTACTAAAACTGAATTGTGTGATGAATGCCAGAAACATGAAAACAGCCCGAATTCCCGACCGAAACCACCGAAGATTGATATCGATCCAAAAAAGGTAACTCTCGAATCGCTACTAGCGGAAGTTAACAAAAAACTGGAAATCATCTTCAAGATGGAGCAAAAGATGACGGATTTAGCGAACTCTGTGGATTTTTATGCCGAAAAATATCAAAATATGATAGAATTTAAAGATTTGGCTGAGAAAAAAATCAAAGCTCTTAAACAACAAAATATTTACTTGGAAAAATACAGTAAATCGTTGGAAGAAAGAATTATTTCTGTTGAGCAAAAGGATAAAGAAAAAAATATTGAAATTATTGGATTAGAAAAACAGGATAGCGAAATCATAACGACTGTCACTACAATAATTGCTAACAAGTTGGATGTAAATCCTGACGACGTGATAGAGGCTAAGAGGGTAGGTGCAGAGAAACCGGGCGAAAATAGGCCTCGACCAGTACTGGTACACCTACGCTCGAAGGAAGCCCGGGATCAGTGGATTAAAAATCAGCGCAAAGTACGTCTTAATAACGGAAACATATATGATAATGGCAGTCAAAAACCTATGTTTGTAAACGAAGAACTTCCTAAATATATAAAACAGCTTCTATGGAATGCTAAGCAAAAGTTAAAACACTCTTTTAAGGTCATATGGACACAAGATTCAAAAATTTACGCACGCAAAAAAGAAGGAGAAAAACAACGGTTTTATATTCGTAATGAATCTGATATTGACAACCTACTTGCGAGCAATAATAGTCAACGTACAGAGTAGTTAAAGCGCGCGGTTCACACTACGCGTATTTGTTTTAATTAACTTTATAAAATTCAATGATCAAACGATCCTAACAGAATGCTACAACTATGATAAATACGATAATATAGATGCGTGGCAAAACTTTATATTACAGAAAACTAAGTACTTAAACGTAGTACATTTAAATATAAGATCATTACGTAAGCAATTCTTGAACTTGCAAGTTATTCTGCAAAACTGTAAGAATAGCCTGGACCTAATAATATTATCCGAAGTAAATATAAAGAGCGATGAGCACTGCTTGTTTAAAAAAGATGGTTTCAATATGTATGCAAACACACGAGAAAAAAGAAAAGGTGGAGGAATCATTATTTATACTAAGGATTCTTTAAATTGTATCTTGAAAAAAATTATATCGCCAACCATGGAAGGAATACATGCCAAAATACACATTAAAAAGACCGATCTAGACAAAAGACTATTTATAGAACAACTAGATACTTACATCAAGTGCATCCCGCAAAGAGACGAACTAATTGTAGTCGGAGACACCAACCTTGATTTGCTTCATGATAACATGAACAATATTAGTGTTGACTACAAAAACACCTTGTGTGAACTCGGCCTCGAACTAGTGATACCTACGACGGAGATTACGCGTGAAGCTATAGTGGACGGTAGATATGAGAAGTCGTGCATTGATCACGCCTGGGCGCGAGTACCGGGTGCTCACGACCTACACACGCATAAGTTTACCTGTAAGTTGTCGGACCATCATCTGATAGGTATAAGCATTGGCCGGCCTACGGAGGATGGAATGAACAGTTGCAATGTTGACACTTGTACTCGTATTATATTAGACAATAGTTTAGTTACAAAAGAACTTAAAGAAAAAAACTGGTCTGACCTGTTGGCTATTGATTGTCCTTTACAATTATATGAAACATTATGTATTACTTTTGGAACTATATACAATAAATGTAAAATAGAAGTAAAAAATAGTAATAAAAGAAAAACACAACCATGGATAACTAAATCAATAGAAAAAAATGATAGATAAAAGAGACGAATTATTTAGAAACTGGAAAGCTGACACGCAAAATATGAATCTAAGACTAGGGTATACTAGGTTTAGAAACAAAACTAATAAGGTATTGTTTAATGCTAGGAATAAATTCCGACAGAATGAAATTAATAAATGTAATGGGGACCTGAAAAAAAATTGGAATCATATTAATAACTGGATAGGCAAATCGAAGTTAAGTCTTGATAATGTTATAAATAAATACCTTGGAAAAACAGACAGTTGCTATAATATATGTAAAAACTTTTCAGAAACATTTACACAGGAAATAGATAAAGTAAAACATAAATGTAACAAAAAATTTTTAAACCGAAATAATTATGTAAAAGAGAGTGATACTTCATTTAGGTTCAAAAAAGTAAACGCATTTAAGATTGAAAAAATCATTGATAGCTTGCAGTGTAATAAGTCCCCAGGTATAGATGAGATAAGAGTGCAAGATCTCAAGGCCGTAAAGGAGTGTATTAGTCCTGCTATTGCACACTTTGTAAACTTATGCCTAGCCACCGGTGTCTACCCTGATAACTTAAAGAAATCAATAATAAGAACAATTTATAAGCAGGGTAGTCATCTGGACTATGCAAACTATAGGCCGATCGCAATACTCTCGGTTATTAATAAAATAATTGAGAAGGTTGTTATTGAGCAAATAAGCAGCTACTTAGAAAGCCGTGAGGTGATTAGCAACGCGCAGCACGGGTTCAGGTCCGGCCGCAGCACGGCGAGCGCGCTGGCCGAGTTCACTGATTACGTTAACGGGTGCCTGGACGGCGGGAATCAGGTTGGGGCTCTGTTCATAGACTACAAAAAAGCTTTTGATACTCTTGATCACGATCAGCTGTTACTAGCGATGAATGAATGTGGTATCAGAGGCCCCACTAATAACTGGTTCCGGAGCTATCTACGGAACAGGGCCCTTTTAACGTCTATCAGTGGCACTCGAGGTCCCGAGGCAGCGGTGACCAGCGGAGTCCCGACTGGATCAGTCTACGGACCTGTGGGTTACTTAATGCACGTTAATAGTGTATGTAATGTTATAGATACATGTAAGGTGTTTATGTATGCTGATGACATGTGTTTACTATATTCATCTAAAAATATTAAGGAAATTATTACTAATTTACAACAGAATTTTGATAATATTACAAAATGGGCTCATGATAATGGCATTATAATAAATTTTGCTAAAACGAAGGGTATGCACATATATTCTCCTTATAATAAGTTGGCTAAGTCCGTCCCTGCATCTTCGTTAACTATTGTCGGGCATTCATACGAATGTTTACACAATGACGGCTCAACTTGTACTTGTCAACGAATTGAATTTGTAACTAGTTTTAAATACTTAGGTGTGATAATAGACAGTAATATGAATTGGAAGTTACATGTCAATGATGTATGCAGGAGGCTCAGGAGCGTACTAGGCAAGTTTTACCACCTAAGCACAGTTCTAAATAAAAAATCTATGTACATGGTCTATTATGCACTGGCTGACTCCGTAATTGGTTACGGTTTGAGTTCTTATGGCAGAACCTTTAAAACCTATCTAGACCACAGAACAAGAGAATACAATAGAAATAGCATCATGAGCTTTTAGTACTAAAACCAGTGTGTCCAAACTCACACATATAAACCAAACGCTCACTATGAAATCCAAGCTACCATTGGTGATTAACGACAAAGCCGAAAAGATCTACATAACAAAACATTGAAGTAGACTATGAACCTTTTTTACAAATAAACAAAGATCAAAATCAAATAACAATTATGAAATACTTAAGATAATGATGACATACATATGATAAAAGAATGAAATTAGGTTTTTCCAAAGACATGGTAGAAAGCTATACATCCTCTTTGCTTTAAAATCCTCACGCATTGTTCCTAGTTTTACTATTCGACGCTAGATGGAACTACAGCTTTTGTACTACCGCTACTAAACACTAGGTGGCTACGTTGAAAAATGAAAAACTAAGCTAGGGATGTACATATTGCGGGAGAAAGTTTGTCGATGAGAAAAACCTATCGATATACAACTTTCTTTCATATGGCTACAGTTAACAATTACTTTTTTTTACGAAAAGCTATGTGTATTCTACGCAAAACGGCCTTCTTGGTGATTGGCGATGTATTGGTATTATCATATGATAAAACCAGTCGCTCATAGAACAAAGTTTATTTTAGTGTACAGTTTAATTTTTATTTATTTCCAATGTCGTTTTGTATTCAACAGTTATGCTTCGCATAAATAGAGTTTCAGAAATAAAAGTGTGTTTAGTTATAAAATTGTATATACCTACAGTACTGCAAAAGTTATAATGCGCATAGAAATCTTCGTCACTGTTCGACAACGGTCGTATTCCCAAGCGACGGAAGACGATATATATTTAAGGAGGTTAAGTGCATTTTCTGCATGCGTAATTTAGTAGAATTATGATTTTTGATTCAGGTGTTTCCGTGAAATCGACAATTAGCGAATCTGCATGCGCATTATTAATTTTGGAGTAAGTACTGTACTTTAAATGAAGCTTTATTTTAACCAAAGTAAACAATTTAGGTGGATGGGTTGATAGACCAATAAAACAAGATGGGTTTTATTTTTATATTATTTTATCTTATTTAATATCGAAGTACTTACTACTAATTTATTACTTGCCTTTAACTCTTATCTAATCTTGGTTTTTTAATACATTTTTTCTTCTCTAGGTATTGTTTATTGAAACTCCTCTTAGCTTAAGAAGCTTTCATCATGGCTCCATCTTCAAGTTTATGCTTAAGTGTATAATGTTCTGAGCTTGGCCCAAGGTGATCCAGTAACACAGGCTGTAAATAAATGAAAATAAAAATAAAATATAGCACACTATAACGAGTGACGACTTGTCTTTATACAATACTGGTCGACCCGGCAAACTTCATACCGCCTAACCTATTATTAGAACGTGCATGTTTTATACTTATAAACCTTCCTCTTGAATCACTCTATCTATTAAAAAAATCCGCTGTATTTAAACATACCTAAGGACTGATGCGGAAAGCGACTTTATTTTTTACATATTACAACATTATTGTAATATGATGTTTTCATTTTTCATTTTCATTTTCAATATAATTTCATTCATACGCAAGAGTCTAAGTTGAAAGATTCATATAATTTCATTCGTATTCAAGAATTTATCTTTAAAGTAAATCACATTTTAAACCGAAAAAAAGGTAGAGGTTTTCAAGTCGAAGCGAATACCTATTTTTTTTTTACTGAAAATTATTATTATCGATAGATTTTTATCATAGAAAATTATCGATAGATTTTCATCATGTCGAGCAATCTCTAACTGATTTCCATTATACTGTTGTCAAAATGTTCTAGAAAGTCATGAGTCTAATACCATAGATAAAGAAGAACGCTAAGAAGGTACAGTCACAGTCACAGGCTTCAATGAAAATTCAATTTTACTGCTCCGTAATTAGGGTGTTTTCATTTTCTCACTTATGGTTTTGTTTTCTTGTTCATGTATAATTTCAAATTTATTTAAAAATACAGTGAAATATTACTTACCGATGTAATGATACGGCATAATTAGTACTTTTAAGTCCCCAACTTTAATTTTTGCATTCCAACACAGCACAATATGGCATTTTAGTGGGTTTTTTTTCATATTTTTCCTGGTGGTTTGTTTACAAGAAGCATAAAGCAACTGAGCTTATCAAATCTGTCAAAAACTACGCATAGGCACTGCAGAGCTAATGATAGGCACGCGGGCTCCGCCTACTCGCGATTTCTATTTAGAGAGAGAGAGCATCTTCCTTGTTCTGTGATCTAGACCAAATAAAAAAATTACAAATTCGTCTCATTAAGTATCTGGTAAGTAGAAAAGTTAAGAACAAATGTAATGGAGATTACGACAAATTATTTCCTATATGTAAGATACTTCCTATAATTACTAAAGTAAGTTATGTCATAACGATAGAACAGTATTATAAAGATGATTACAAGACTCCAAAAACTAGTCGTTATCAGCTAAGATCTGTTAAGCAAGGATTGTTTATGAAACCTAAAGTACAAAACTATTATGGTCAACGGACAAGATCTTATTTAGTGCCGTCTTTGTTTAATAAAATTGCATTGTTACGAGATAGTGATAAAACTGCAAAAAAGATGTGCAAGCAAACGCTCAAGAAAAATTTAAAACAATGTTTGTTAGATAATCTTAAGAAACTGTAATATAAGCATAAGTATGTAATTTAACTTTACACTCATCATTTTGATGTTATGTTTACTCATAAGTTAACTGATATTTGTAAAGAGTGCTCCGCCAACAAACTGTGTGAACAGTTTGGCGAACTTATGTTTAAAAAGTATTGTAACTTATGGCCAAATAAAGTATTTAAAAAAAAAAAAACGAGGCCCCCGCCTCGTGCACCCAACACCCCGGGGTCCCCTCTTAGTCGCCTCTTACGACAGGACAGGCAGGGGATACCTCCGTCCTATTCTTCGGCGCGGTAGGGCGGTGCAGGGCGTAAATGACGACCACTGTCGTAACCCGTATCAGATTTTTAACCGACGAAAAAACAAAAAGGAGGAGGTTCTCAATTCGTCGCGTATATTTTTTTTTTTTTTTTTTTATTTTTTTTATGTATGATCACGCATAACTTTTTACTGTGTGGACCGATTTTGATAATTCCTTTTTTAATCGACAGGGTATACCTTGAAGTTGGTCCCATAAAAATTTGAAAATAAAATTCCAACCCTAAGGGTGGAAAAATAGGGGTGACTTTATTGTTCACTCACAGATTGTATTGCCGTGTTGTGATTTACATGATAACTGCTAGGTATAATTATGAGTCTTTTTTATATGAATGTTAATAATCATAATCTTAGCCGATAGACGTCCACTGCTGGACATAGGCCTCCCTCAAAAATCGCCTCACCGACCGGTCGTGATCGAAACTCATTCTGTTAGTCCCTAAACCTTAACCAGGTTGTGTGGCCACCTTGTGGGGTGCGACCACGCTGTGGAGGGTGATTGGGTGGGGTCAAAAAAATTAGCCCAAAAAAAACTGAAAAGCAAAAAATAAAAACTTTTTATCAAAAAATTAAACCGCCGAAAAAACTGAAAAGCATTAAATAATTGGGAAACATTTTCTATTAGGACTTAATTTACTCACTTCTTAAAGTAATTTTGGTTAACCAAGAAATTTTGAGTCGGTGCCACAGAATCAACGAATAACGATCACTAAATTACCTGAAATTCAAAGAAATAACCGAAAAACGTGTGCCGCCGCGCATCGCGCTATAGGTAGTTAAGGAATTTGCTTGTGTGGTGTGGCACCGACTTAAAATTTCTTGGTTAACCAAAATTACTTTAAGAAGTGAGTAAATTAAGTCCTAATAGAAAATGTTTCCCAATTATTTAATGCTTTTCAGTTTTTTCGGCGGTTTAATTTTTTGATAAAAAGTTTTTATTACGCTCATCATCGGCCAGTCGAAACTGATTCAAATAGGAAGACAACAATTTGGACAGTAGGTAGGATGTATTGTTATGTACAAGAAGTAAACATTTTGTATTACTATTGAAATTATCGCTGTAGATGCATTTCATTGAAATTTATTTAATGAATTTAATTCAATAAATTTCCCCCCAAAATTGTCGTGTGATCAGAAATGATTATGTAAGGATGTAGCTCTTATGTTAGTGAGACACGGGTGTTCTGCATGAATATATGTTTAATTATGATCTTACTTAACCTAAGTACAAGTGGGTGGAAGGTGGGTGGTCGTACCCCACTGCACCTCCCCCCTTTTATTAAAAAATATTTATTCATTAAAATACAATATTTTTCTTAAAACTTAGTAAATCTAAAAATTAAAAAATGTTGAAAAGTAATTAAAATCATACAAAATAATAATAACCAATACAATAGAAAAATACATACATTATTAGTTACAATGTTGTAATTTTTTTTAACGTCAATCCATTATTATCTTCGTCATATATTTTTATCTTAATTTATCTTTTTCTCCTTCTTTATCTTTCATTTATTATTTTCATTATTTCATTATTATAATGTCATTTTCTCTTTTAATTCACTTTTATTTATTCTCATTTTCATATTAATATTTCGTCTCATCTCTTAACCTTTCATATTTTTTTTTTCTATTAGTCACTTTCATATTTTTTTTTTATTCTCGTAATACTCTTCATATAATTTATTTATTTAAGCAAACAGCTCATAATCCTTTCAACTACATTTCATTTATGAATATTTAATATTTCTGTCAAGGTACACATTTTCATTATTTCTTCTTCATAATACTTAATTTTTCTTCTTTCTATTATATTAATTATATATATTTCACTTTTAATTCTCTTATCAGGCATCTTCTTTTAACATCTTATACATGTCCAGCCTCTTCACGAAGTGAATTTCATTCAACATCATGATCAGAGTAGGATTCCAACTGCCTGTGTGTACCTCTATAATTTTCATCTTTTGCACTGACTTATCAGACTCGCTGAAATAAGTCATCATGCATGTTCATTCATTACCCTTTCAATAATATTTTCCCTACATTCTATTGAATTTTAATTGTAAAGAATTTGCAACATCAGTTGGGTGATCAGTCCAACGTCTATTCCAAAACTTCACAACTTAAAATTCTCAATCTTATACTTTTCAAAAAAGCAACCATAACCATGCAACTTAATCATTCGTTTTCCTTTTAGTCACTCGGACTCTTTTTTATCTCCAACCATAAAACTCTTTCATACTGTGTCATATCCTGTATTATGTCATGTCCGATAAAATACATCAAAAAATATAATAAAAAATAAAATTAATTCTACTACTTATTTCAACAATACAATACATAACTTATTGTTATTATTACTTTTTGATTAATTATTTTAATACAGTAAAAAAAAACAAAATTATTTTCGAAACATAAAACTTCTAATTAAAAAGTGTCTTAAACTGCGCAATGTTATTGAAGACATCGCCAGATATGGAACTGAAAAACTGCTGATCCTAAGGAATGTGCGCTCGGTACTTGATACTTGAAACGTGACCTGATACATATATGACATGAAAAATGTAATGACAATTATAATTATTTTAAATTACAGAACATTTTATACTTCATATTATTATTATATTTTAAAACAAAACGTTTGCCAATTTATGAAAATAGTAGCGTAGTCATAAAACAGATATTAGTTATTGAAATGAAATAAATAATATTAAGTAAGTAAACATAAACCATTAAAAAAAATACTGTACCTATAAAATTACTGAATACAATTATTTTTAAATAAAACCTTATCAAAAAAAATATCTATATTTGATACAATGCCCTTAAAAAAACACTGAAAAAACTGAATTTAAATTTAAACTTTCTTTTCAAAATACAAATACACAAAATTAACCGTTACCGAGCAGGAGATGTCTCGCCAAAAATTAACTGCCCTTTATTGATGTTGTTTCCGAATTTCCGAATATTTTTTTTCTTATGATTTGTCGAAATAACACAGTTTTTAGAACACCAAGAGCTCATTTCTTCTTAATTTCTATTAATAATTACTTTATCAACTATGGGTGTCCATTTCACTGTCCGAACTTTATCCTTTTTCACATTTTCTTTCCATTTAATAACTTTCAGGCCGACCGGCGCTGCCTAGTTGGTGGCAGGCCGGCTGGCAGGGTCGCCATGTAAGGATGTTGCTCTTATGTTAGTGAGACACGGGTGTTCTGCATGAATATATGTTTAATTATGATCTTACTTAACCTAAGTACAAGTGGGTGGAAGGTGGGTGGTCGTACCCCACTGCAATTACTTAATTTCTTGATATTTATCAATAACAAATCAACCAGTTATTTAGGTATCTTTATTATAAAAAAGCGCTTGCGAAGCTGCGGGAAAAGCTAGTTATAATATAAAACTTTTTATCAAAAAATAAAACCGCCGAAAAAAAAACTGAAAAGCATAAAATACTAATCGAATTACTAAGTTCTTAAAGTAATGTATACCAAGTAATTTTAAGTCGGTGCGCCACACAAGCAAATTCCATAATTACGTAAAGATTGATGCGCGGCAGCGCACGAATTTTGGTTATTTCTTTAAATTTAAGGTACCTAATTTAATGATCTTTGTACGAGGAATCTGTGGCGCCGACTCAAAATTACTTGGTATATACCCTACATTACTTTAAGAACTTAGTAATTCGATTATTATTTTATGCTTTTCAGTTCTTTCAGGGTTTTATTATTTTCTTCTCCCACAAGGTGGTCAGTGGTCACACCGCATAAGGTGATCAGACGACATGGTTGACAGGGACGACAAGAAGACCGGTATGTATGGCGATTTGTGGGGGAGGCCTATATCCAGCAGTGGACGTCTTTCGGCAAAAATGTTTATTATGTTATTTAATTTCAAAATATATTTAAGTAAGTAAATATCCAAAGTTATAATGTAAATACAGAACACGGCAATGCAACCTGTGAGTGCATAAAAGTCTCACTGACCAAAAAGTCACCTCTATTTTCCTACCCTTAGGGTGGGAATTTTATTTCCAAATTTTTATGGGACCCACTTCAGGGTATGCCCTGTCGATTAAAAAAAGAATTATCAAAATTGGACTACTCTGTAAGAAGTTATGCATGATCATACATTAAAAATATATATATATATATACGTATCGAATTGAGTACAGTCACGGACTAGGAGGCCGTAACAGATTTGTCTATGGTTTCGTCAGCCCTATACTGTATTACCAAAGAACAAGAGCTATTTTGCAATACAGAAAAACCGGAAGTGTTACGCCGACCGTGTCCGCCACTGTACCTCCTTTTTTTTTCGTCGGTCAATAAAGAGGAAACATTTAATTTTGTGTTTGTTTCTTTGCATTGAGGTTCCGAAAGTACTGAATCGATTTGAAAAATTATTTCTTTGTTGGGAAGCTACACTATCCCCATGTGACATAGGCTAAGCCTTAGCCTATTTTTGATAATATTCTATAAATACCTTAGCCGCTAAGGTATCTATAGAATAATCTCAAAAATTTAGAACGCTAGGCGGTGCGAAGTTCGCCGTGTCAGGTAGTATAATAATTAACTTGTTAACAGGTGTTAGTAAACGGCGAGCTGGTGACGACGATCAGCGAGGGCGGCAGCTTCGGCGAGCTGGCGCTGATCTACGGCACGCCGCGCGCCGCCACCGTGCGCGCGCGCTCGGCCGTCAAGCTGTGGGGGCTGGACCGCGACTCGTACCGCCGCATCCTCATGGGCTCCACCATCCGCAAGCGCCGCATGTACGACGAGTTCCTCTCGCGCGTCTCTATACTGGGTAGGTACAGTACAACTCACTCGACGGCCACGGTGCCTCTCTTTCCCGCTGTAGGTCCGAGTTCTATTCCAGGGGTCCATTTTTTAGTGTATCTCACTATAGGATCAGTTTTTAACCCCCGGCCACTGGGTAGTCATCAGGTTATGGAGCATATTAACTTCACAAAAATACAATAGGTGGATCCACCAGTATGAAAGCTCATTATAAAATAAAACCATTTTTCAAAATAGATAAATTGGTATCGAATTATGTACATAACTATCTATGAGATTTTTTTAAGGCTAAATAATGTAAAAGTATGCACCTAAAAAGATAATTTCGAAAAATAAAAGTTTTTATAATTAGCATTCGAACAACCACAGAAATAACTATATCTTATTAAGCACTAGATGGCGCTTACACGTTTGCATTGCACATTACTTGTTTAGTTTTTCTGCTTGTTCAATGGGGTTGTACAGTGGCGGACACGGTCGGCGTAACACTTCGGGTTTTTCTGTATTGCAAAATAGCTCTTGTTGTTTGTTAATACAGTCTTGAGCTGACGAAACCATAGACAAATCTGTTACGGCCTCCTAGTCCGTGACTGTACACGGAAAACTTTTTGTGGATGACGCTCTATATGTTCGACCCATAACAAACAAGTGAAAAACAATAACAAAGCATTTTTTTGTGTTTTTCGACGTTATTTACACTGTATTGTATTGTTTCGTATGAAACGTAGAAGAAAACATAGTTTCAAGACGAAATTAATGAATGAGAAGGCTTTTTACGTGGCAAAAACGCGAACTTCGTGAGCAGGTAAACAATGGGTTTACTTAAGTTAATGTTAGCTAGAACTATTTGCTAGTCATTATCTTAAGTTCACATTTAATTACTAAGGTGCATGTACACAAATTCATACGAATAAACCTTTAAAATGACTTTTGCAAGTAAAACAAAATATAACTTAAAAACAATCAAAGGTCATCTCAATATGGGTCAGGAACCCTGTGTGAGGACTGCAGACCCACTAAACATCGATTTTGAAATCCAAGATGGCGGAAATAAATTTGTATTAAAAATCGATATGGGTTGCGTTTTCTAGGTTTTTGGGGGCGCTGATTGCGAAATCATTTGTGGGTGTGCTGATTCTGTGCCTACGTCTCACTAAGACGGGATATGGGGATAACTTCACTGAGCCCCCGTATACAGGATGTAACAGTTTTTATCAGACTCTAAACTGCTGCGTTTAGAAAGTTGAAATTTACGCTGAAGATTCTCTTACATTACAAACCTCATAAATGGTTTTACTTTTTTTATATTTTGCCCCATTGCCCCTGAGTTCAGGGTAAAACAGGTTTTTTTTGCTAAAATCTAAAGTAATGACACTATCTTAAAATTTTCAAAATAAGCTCCTCATAATACTTACTTAAACATCAAATATGATATTAGTCCTGGAGTCCTTGACACAATATGTATGGCGAACATTAGGATTCCCTATATAGTAATATGGTAGGTGTTTTCAAAGTTTTTGCGGGTGCTGATACAGAGTTTAACAGTTTGTATGAAAAAAAAAAGTGATTTTAGTAAACTGGATAAGGGTCGCGCAAGAAAGGTGATTTACCTTCTCTCTGCAAGAAAGGTAAGTATGGCAACCTGTAGGGGAGGCAAATTTACAGCAATGAACGACAATCAGTTGGGACGGCGATGATGATGAATCTGAGTAGACCTAATTAGGGTACAATAGAACTGGATTTTAAGTGAAGCTTAAAGCTTAGCCTCAGAGATAGTGTAGCGGGGTTCAGGTAATATAAATGAAATTCAGTCTTGCAAGATGATTACGTGTATTCTCAAGTCACCAGAACAAGTACAAGTGTCACATAAAGGTCACTGTATGACATTTCAATAGAAAAGTTTAAAGTGCCTAGCGGTTTCAATTGAGCAATCTATACAAATTATAATAGTTTTATATTATGTTAAGTTATATTAAGTTTCTTAAGCTAAGTATCAATTAGACCTTTAAATATTGCTCTAAATTCTAAACATGCCCCCGGGCGTTGAAAGCATGCCTTTCAACCACCTATATCATCTCCTTCTTCAACTGGGAGCGGACAAATCTTTGAAAAAGCTCGACGAACTACTGCTCCGTTAGATATTCTAACGTCAGCAACTCTGCTAATGCCATCAGTGCCGGGGTGAACGGCGACAATTCTTCCTAATCTCCATTTCAAAGGAGGCAAATTGTCTTCCTTCAATAAGACCAGAGCATTCAGCTTCAATGCTGTAACGTCTTTCCGCCACTTCACTCTTTGCTGCAGCTCAGCTATATATTCCTTGCTCCACCGGGACCAAAATTGCTGTCGAAGTTGCTCGATGCGGTGGAAGCGGGTAAGGTGACTAGTGGGGGCCTCTTGAACGTCCGTTGTTGGAAGACAGGTGAGCGGTCGTCCGATGATGAAATGTCCGGGTGTCAGCGGCGTACAATCTGCTGGGTCTGAAGACAGTGGCGTCAGAGGTCGGGAATTCAGCACAGCCTCGATTTGAGTCAAAGTAGAATTGAGCTCCTCATACGTTAAATTACAATTTCCCAACACTCTTACTAAATGATATTTGGTTGACTTCACTCCTGCCTCCCAAATCCCTCCGAAATGCGGTGCCCAAGCAGGAATAAAATGAAAATTAACACCTTCGTTGGACACCTCATCAGACAACGAGTCACAGTTAGCTTTCAGGAACCTTGAAAGCTCATTATAAGCACCGACAAATGAAGTTCCGTTGTCGGAATAAATATTAGAGGGTTTACCTCTTCGCGAGATAAATCTGCGTAGCGCAAGTAAGAAACAGTTGCTCGTTAAATCGCCCACTAACTCAAGATGAATGCATTTCGTAGCTAAACAAATGAATATGGCTATATACACCTTTACGACTCTGCATCCACGACCTTGACGACTAACAGCGTTAATAGGGCCCGCATAATCTATACCTACATTATCAAAAATGTAAGTACCAGGCAAAACACGACTAGGTGGCAAATTGCCCATCAGCGGCGAGACAACCTTTCCCTTTATTCGGCAACAAGTAACGCATTTGCGAAAAGTCGCTTTGGCTAAATTACGACCTCCAATCGGCCAGTAAGTTTCCCTAATAGAAGCCAATAATAACTGAGGTCCTGCATGTAATAAGCGTTTATGCTCCGAATTGAAAATTAATTTTGTAAAATGATGTGTGGACTGTAATAAAATAGGAAATTTTTTATTGTGTGAAAACGTAGAATTGTGTAACCGGCCTCCAACGCGCATTAATTTGTTTTCGTCAATAAAAACGTTAAACTTAATCAACGGACTTTTTACTGGTAGCTCCTTATTATTTAATAAAAGTTTGTATTCAGGAAATGACTCAGCCTGTACTAAACGAATAATAAAACGCAACGCGTTTTGTAATTCACAAACTGTAAGGTTACCGATAGGTTTCGGTTGCCGTTTGATGACGAAAACATCAAGAAAACGTAGCGTATAAGCTACCGAGCGTTGAAGCCTATAGAAATTAGAAAATCTAGTAAAATCAATGATAGGTTTTTGTGTCATTAAATTGCAATGAAGTGTTACTTCCGGTTTAGTTTCAGGAAGCTTGTCTTGAATAGATTTAGGATTAAGCGGCCAATAAATATAATCTTGTTTTAAAAACAAAGGTCCAAACCACCATAAACTTGACTCCTGAATGCAGTCAGCTGTCATACCGCGAGATATAAGGTCTGCCGGGTTTTGATCGGTCGGAACGTATCTCCATTCACATGAACCGGTTAGTTCGAGAATATCTGCGACACGATTGCGAACAAAAGGCTGCAATCTACTAGGTAGCATTTTCAGCCAGCCTAAGACTACCATGGAGTCGCTCCAAAATATAGCTTGGCTTATTTGAACTTTCATAGATCCTAAAACTTTCTCATAAAGACGAGCTCCTGCCAACGCCGCACATAACTCCAGACGCGGTATAGTTGTCGGCTTAATAGGCGCAACTCGACTTTTGGCTGTAAGCAAGCGAACAAGAACTTCACCGTCACTATTAATACTACGAACGTACATACACGTTCCATAACCACGTTCAGAAGCGTCACAAAACACATGAAATTCTATATTTGTATGATCGTTACAGACGACGTGACGCGGTATATTTAATTTAGCGAGCTCGGGCAGACTTTTTATTATTTTTGACCATTGCATAACGAACTCTGCAGGTAGCGGATCATCCCAAGAAATTTTAAGGAGCCATAGCTTCTGCAACATCATTTTCATGAGAACGACGCATGGAGACAAAATACCTAACGGATCGAATATTTGAGCGATCACTGACAAAATATCACGTTTACTGTTTCCGCCGGAAGTCGATAGTCCGAGTGGAAAACACAAATTATCTGTATTTGTCTGCCAACCAAGTCCAAGAACCTTAGTAGGTTCGTTACCTCCGATGTTTAAATCTAACGATGAAACAGATGAATCGGAAACGTCGAGAAGGGATGGATCATTTGGCTTCCACTTGCGAAGATTCATTCCGGCAGCTGAAAGAACTTCCGTTAATTTCTGCTTTATTTCTACCGCTTCGCTTAACGAATTTAGGCCTGTCAAAAGATCATCTACATAAAAATCGTGACAGATCACGTTTCCTACTCTCTTCATCAGGTTGGAAGTATCACGCGACGGTCCATCCACCTTTGAAATCGACTCTGACGACGATACTTTAAGGCAATCTAGTCCTAACTGCTTTAAACATCTAGTGGCTAAAAATGGTGCGCTAGATGTGCCGTAGGTGACAGTATTTAATTGAAAAGCCTTGAGTGGGGCGGACGGATCATCACGCCAAATAATCTGTTGCAAATATCTATCATCGGGATGAATCACTATCATCCTATACATCTTCTCTACGTCTGCTGATAAAATATAACGATAGAACCGAAACCTTAATAAAATAGACAGAAGGTCGTCCTGTACTATCGGCCCTACCATCTGAATCGAATTCAGAGATGTTCCTGACGATGTAGGACTACTGGCGTTGAACACCACACGCAACTTAGTGGTGGTACTACTTTCGCGCAGCACGCCATGATGCGGAATAAAAAGTCCCTTATCTTTAGAATTAATCGGACATTCAGACATATGACCTAAAGATAAATATTCCGACATAAAATCTTTATACATTTTGTCAAGCAATGGTTGCTTGGCATTGCGACGTTCTAACGACTCCATGCATTTCTTTGCGCGATGCATGGATTCTCCTAATACATTAGGTGACTCCTTTAATGGAATCCGAACGCAAAACTGTCCGTTATCTAAACGGGTCGTATGTGTTACGAAGTGTTCTTCGCAACGTTTCTCTTCCGGTGAATATTGAGATATTTTAGGGCTTACTTCCTCAAGTTGCCAAAAGCGCGTTAGTTGGCTTTGTATCTCTGAAAAGTCTTTGTCCTGAGCGGTTGAAATGGAATCTACCTTAGTGAAATTACATAAAATATCTGAACGAGAGGCTGAGTGACCGCTGTTTATTGGGCCGGTAATAATCCAACCTAATCTCGTATCACGTAAAATCGGTAATCCCTGACCTAACTCAATACGTTGAGAACCTATTAGGTCCCAAAAAATGTCTGCGCCGATAACTAGGTCTACTGCAGCAGGCTTGTAAAAGTTAGGGTCCGCTAGGCAAATATCGGAAGGAATATTTAAATTCGATAAATCGATTAAATTACTCGGCACGTTATCCGTAATAGACGGCAAAGTAAAACATTGAATATGTGTTGAATAGCTGTCATTTAATGAAATCATACGAAAGCGACACATTTTACCTACTCTTGTCAGTGAATTATTGATGCCTGAGATAGATTTATCCACAAAGACTACTGGCAAGTTAAGTCGTTCGCATAACTCATTCGTCATTATGCACGAAGTGCTCCCACTATCAAGCAATGCACGTACTGTGTGAGCGCAATTATTTGCGTCAAATATTTTAACTAACGCTGTGGAAAGTAAACCACCGCTTGAAGAGCTGGGCGCAACATAGGCAGATAGGGAGTGGCCGGGTCCAGCGGAGGCGGCCGGCGCGCTCGCGTTGTTTACATTATCGCTAGCGGAACCCTGCAGCTGCTGTACACTGGAATAGGATGAAGACGGCGCGTTATTAGTAACCTGCCTATCTGACCTGAAGTCGGCTAAATGAATTAATGTATTATGTTTTCGCTTACATATTTTACAGCCTGGTTTTTTGCACTGATTAGAATAGTGTCCCGGACGAAAGCAGTTGTGGCATACCTTTATGTTAAGAAGGGCGTTTTTGCGATCATTGTTGGTCAGTGATAAAAACTGTGAACAGTTGGTCAAACAATGATCACCGCGACATTTTGGACATGAGTTCGGTGATGATGATGACGTAGAACCCTGCACTGAAACCATAGCTTTCAGTTTAGAATTAGGCTTGTTGGAATTTGAGTGTGAAAATGAGTGCGTGTGTGTGTTTGTGTGTCGAGTCATTTCTAGCGTCTCATTCAAATCAGCGCGATAGCGTAGGAAATCAAGGAACTTCGCGAATTTAATAGGCTGGTTCTTGTCCAAATGACCCTTGTGTTCCTCCCACTCCCGCAGTGTTTGTTTGTCCAATTTGTGTGTGACTATATGAATGAGAAGGGTGTCCCAGTGTTCTACAGGCTCGCCTAAAGACTGTAAGGATCTAATATTTTTATTAATTTGATCTATTAGACCTTTTAAGACCACTGATGACTCTTTATTAATAGGCTCGATATTAAATAACGAAGTGACATGATTTTGAATGAGTAGTCGCTTATTATCAAACCTGTCGCACAGCAGTTTCCAAGCCATCTCGTAGTTCTTTGCTGAGAACTCCACGGACTGCAAAACGATGGCTGCAGAACCTTCCAACGAAGACCTCAAGTAATGAAATTTATTAACCGTATCTATGTCGTCATTATCGTGAATTAGACTCGAAAAAGTGTCTTTGAACTCAAGCCAGTTGTCATATGAACCGCTAAATTTTGGCAACTGAATAGTGGGCAGTTTAACGAGTTTGTGTTTGGAGTTACCTGATTGAGCTGAACATGATTTATTTTCATCGTCCTTTTTTTGTAAATTGTTGTAAATATTAATAATATCCTGAGCTTTAGCTACGGCACGAAAGTATTGAGATTCGAATGAAGGTCTCTCCGAAATATGAACATCAGGAGTGTCCGATTCACACTCGAGGTGCAGCTGAACTTCATCATACTGCTCGTACAAAGTCTCCATTCTACCTGTTCGTAACTGTAACTCGCGCGCAGCTGAGGAATCCAACTTGGTAGCATCCAACGTCAACAAATAGTTGATAAAAACAGTCAATTGACCTTTGTAACTGCCTCTTTTCTTAATCATTGCTTTAATATCCGCACTTTCAGTCATTTTGGGAAGCGAGGTGATTCAACCTGGAATCGATATAAAACAAAAATAAATGTATGCTAGATACTAACTATGTAGGTACCTAACTGCTTACAACAATAGTTGCCTGAAATAACTGTAAATATATTTAATAATACTGTAAATAACTGTACTTTACGGGACTATTATGTAATATAGCTATGATTCTGGTGATTACAAACAAGATTAGACTGTAAATAAACTGAAAATATAACTGATAACTTTATAAATCCTTTTTTACCTAATATGTCTAATTCTTAGCTGAACTTAATGTTTAAATGATAAAATTAGTTAATTTTACGTAGCTTTATGCTAACTGTACGATTACATGTACAAATTAACTAAAATAAAACAATAACTAGCAGATAAACTGAAAAGAACTGACGGGTGGTTTAGGTTACCTACTAAACGGACCCTAATTAGGTAATTCAGTTATCACTAACCTGTTTTAACACTTGTAGAAGTACACTATATTACCTGATTAAGAGTGTTGGGTGAAATAAACGATAATATAAGGCTCACTACACTGATTTTTAATATCCACACATGTGACTCGTGGCGTGCAGGTTACTTTGCCTCTCCCAGTTCTCTTAAATCCTTATTAAAGTTGAATACTCGATGAAATAACGCTGATCCAGTATTAGGTCCTCTAATGCAATAAATATCCGGCTTGATCCAGGGCCATGTAGCGGGGTTCAGGTAATATAAATGAAATTCAGTCTTGCAAGATGATTACGTGTATTCTCAAGTCACCAGAACAAGTACAAGTGTCACATAAAGGTCACTGTATGACATTTCAATAGAAAAGTTTAAAGTGCCTAGCGGTTTCAATTGAGCAATCTATACAAATTATAATAGTTTTATATTATGTTAAGTTATATTAAGTTTCTTAAGCTAAGTATCAATTAGACCTTTAAATATTGCTCTAAATTCTAAACAGATAGGTTAGTTTGTTTATACAATACAGGGTGACATTAATGAAGGATATCCTGAAATGGAAAAGGGAACAATGAGTATTTAAGTTTTCAGCCCAAACATCTCAAGTTAGAAACGTAAGGAATATAAGTCTAGCAAAGACATGAATTCGTGAAGATACTACGGGAACTGGAAAAACCAAATTTTACTGTTGTAAAGGCAAACTGCTTTTTTATGATTTCTTTAGGGCTTTGGTGCGATTACAAATGATTTCCCTATATTTCTGAGAAACAAATAAACCAGTTAGTTACTTTTATTGTAAAATGCGCTTGCGAAGCTGCGGGCGGAAAGCTAGTTCACTATATAACACACTTTAAATTTCTTACACTTCTATTAACTGGTTGGGATATTACCTATAGCTGGATTATGTTAAAAAAAAAAATTTTTAGCGCTTTATAATTACGGAATCTTACGTTACTATGTCAATTAAGGAAAATATGTTCTTAATGTAACTGTGAATCTATTTTCTTCTTCTTTCTAGCTAGTAGTTTTAAACTTATAAAAAAATTCCGTTTTAGATACCGTAACGTAAAAAGTCCCGTAACTCCTGGGACTCTAGTCTCTTAAACTTACGATTATACTTCTATTCTATTATTATTCTACTATTACTCTATTACGATTGTGTCAAAAATTGCGAGTCTCGTAACTTCGACCGATCATTATAGTAAAGCAATAGAATATGAATAGCAAGCTATAGAGTAATCTGGGTTTTTTTTTACCTAAATAGTGAATACTGTTTTATTAGACGAAATTGCACTACGCAACTGTCACTTAATATCAATCATTATTGACATATAATATAATGTCAGTCGAACGTTATCATAACATTATCTTATTATGGAGCAGACTACCCTTTTTGGTCAATTCCAATCTGTTGCGATACTACTGCTATAGTTATAACAAAATCGATTACGAGACTACCAAATGTGTATTTTCTTGCGATTAACGTACTGTTTCTACTCTACTTTTATTCGATAGTTACGTTTTGCGCGATGAGACTAAGGGCCCAGTTCCATTGTAAGTGGCGACTACACACACGATAGCGTCCACTGCTGGACATAGGCCGCAACCTTCACCAGGTCGTCTGACCACCTTGAGGGGTGTGCGACCAGCGTTTGGAGGTTGAATCGAGGTGAGGGTGAACCTTGAAGTGATAGGGGGGAGAATTTCCCAAAATAAAACTGAAAAGAAAATAATAAGGAAACATTTCCTATTAAGACAAAAATTACTGCCTTCTTAAAGTAGGTAATTTAAGTATACCACGTAATATTATGCTAATGTAATATTAATATTGTGTTATCGGCGCCACAGAATTAACAAAGATATGATATAACTAAGTATATACCCTATGATTTAAGTTTTATTTGTGGGAATAAAAAAGGTAAGTACCTCTGCCTAACCCTCCGGGGAATAAAAGGCGTGAGATTATGTAAAAAGGTAAGTTTGTAATGCGACGGTTTTATAAATGTAATATCGGTATCAAAATTGGTTTCTTTCAGCTCCATACAGATCCTAAGATGTTATGGTTCATTGTTTTGACATCTGTTGTCAAAACTTGTTTACATTTGAATAAAAATAAAACGAAATACGAGAGCGCGAAAATAAAAATTTGACACAGGACCGGCCTCGGCCGTGGCCACAAGGGTACTGACGGGGTAGGGAGCGGCATGGCATCGGACCGCGCGAAAACGATGTTTTTTTTTAGTTTTTGCTGGTTTTTTGTCTTTTCGTTAAACTTATAAATTCTTTCTATAGTAATATGTCTAAAATGTAAGGTGATGCAATTTTCAGTCCAAAAATCAAATAAAAACAATCAGCGGTTTAAAAATAAAATTGAAAAAACGGAACAAAAAGGGGTAACTTTGAGATTTTTTTCTATCAACTAAAATTAATTAGATCCTGTTTCCCTTTAGTATGATGACTAGATTAGATCCTTAACTAACACATATATTTTTTTCAGAATGAAGACATCAATTTTGTATGTCTCAGATTGTTTAAAAAAATCTCAAAAACACAAATTTTTGAAGCACTAAGCCTTAATTATGAGTTAGGAGAGTGTAAATGCAGTTTAATAATTTTAATAGGGCAAGCCGGGCTTCTCGGCTTATATTGTAGTAACGCTTCATACTAAGTATGTCATAATATATCAATCAATCACCAATCAATTACCAATCAAATTATCTACTATCTACTTCTATTAAACATATAAATGAATCGTGGCTCGCTAAAAATCGAGACAAGTAAGAAACAATACCTCTTACACCTATTCCGTAGAGTTTTTGAAGTAAAATTTTGTAGGAAACTCTGTCATAAGCCTTGCTCATATCGAGTAGTAATCCGATTGCGTATTTCTTATTATTTATTATATTTAAAGCTTCATTTATAAAAGAAAAAACAGCCAATGTTGTAGAACGGTTCTTTCGAAAACCATTCTGATGATCGTCTAATATTTTAAACTTTTCACAATAAGAGTAAAGTCGTTGAGACAAAGCGGTTTCAAATATTTTTGAGAATGTCGATAAGAGTGCTATTGGTCTATAATTTTTACTGTTTGTTTTATCATCCGATTTATGAACGGGTTTTATTATAGAAATCTTTAAAAGATCCGGGAATATTCCTTCCGTAAAAGATTGATTTATAAGGTAAGTAAGAGGAGGTGTCAATTGGGTAGCGCATTCTTTTATTAGAGATGGTGGTATTTCATCATGTCCAAAACTATTTTGTTTTTTAGGCTGCGTATGATTTTGAATACTTCTTGTTCATTCACAGGGCTAATAAATATTGATTTGTTAGCAGGTTTTATAACAGGGTGTCCTTGCGGCGGTAGGCCAGTATTTTGTTCGTAACCTACTGATGAGAAGTAAGAGTTAAATAAATTTGCAACAATGTAAGGGTCATCTACAAGTTGTCTTTTTTTAATTTTATATTTTTCCTAATTTTTTTTGGAAGTTTGTTAGTTTGTTCTTTAACAACTTGCCACATTGTTTTTATTATATCATCTGAAGTTTTTATTTTATGTATATAGTGTAATTTTTTAGATTTTTGTACAGCTTTTTTTTAGAATTTTTTCATAATTTTTATAATGGTTGTGGAGTATTGGGTTATCTGTTTGTGCTATTAATAATTTAAGAAAACGTTTATGTTTACAAGATATTTTTATCCCTGGTGTTAACCAATGTCGTTTAGGTTTGTTTTTAATTTTAACAATAGTTTTAGGAAAATGTTTATCAATAAGATTTTGTAGAAGGCTATGAAAAGCTGTGTATTTATCATTAACATTTTTTTTTGTTTAAATATTTTATTCCAGTCTATTGAATCTAATTTAGATCTAAAGTAATGTATTTTTCGTTTATTAAATTGACGTTTAGCATGACAATATACTTGTTTGTTATGTTGAATAATATTGTGCATAGTAACTATAATACCTTTATGGTCAGAGATTCCATAGTCATAAGAAAAGGTTTTTATAAGTGGATTATAAAAATTTGAAAAAACTACATCTAAACAGGTGGCTGAGTCTTTAGTAATTCTTGTGGGATCTATAGAGTTTGCAAGATGAAAATTAAAACAAGACAATAAATTAAGTAGTTGATTAGATAAAGTATATTTTTGTATTAAGTTTATATTTAAATCACCACCTAAAATTATATTTTTGTTTTTATCTTTAATTAATAATTTTTGTAATAGCTTTTCTAGTGTGTTTAAAAATATGTATGTGTCTCTATTTCTTTCAGGCCAGTATACTACTATTAAAAGCAAATTAAGTTCAATAATTTCTGTTGCGCAGAGTTCAATAATAAATTCTACTGACATATCAGCTATGTCTTGTCTTTCTATAAAATCTATATTATCTCTTAGCATAATGCTAACACCTCCTGCTTTTTTGTCTTTTCTACAATATTTAGATGTACAGGTAAAGCCTTCTATTTGTAAAATGTCTGTTTTTGATTCTGTTATCCATGTTTCAGTCATACAAAAAACTTTTAAATTTTGATCATCATCAGCTATTTCCTCTAATAAATGTCGTTTATTGCCGAAGCTACGCATGTTTTGAAATAAAATTTTGAAGTCAGAAGCGACGAAAATTATAACTTTTTCTTTCATATTTGTTTGCCATTTTGTTGAAGTTGGGGTTTGTTCAATATTTTGTTCTAGTGTTTGTGTCTGCTCTTTTTGTATCTTATCAATTTGGTTTCCTGAGGTACTTTGATCATCTATTTGTTTTTCTATTGTAGGCTCGGTTATTTCATTTTGTTCTGTATGTTTTTCACCATCTATGAAAAGGTAAATTATTAATAATTTTTGCATGTCTGCCATTTCGGCGAGCTTCTATTAGTTTTTCTTTCAGTTTATATCTTATTTTTAGTGATTCTTCGTCCAAGTGTTCATGTATAGCTAATCCAGTGTTGTTGAAAAGGTATTTGTATTGTTGAAAAGGTATTTGTAGAGAACAAGTTTCTTTTGATTTGATGTCTCATTTTTTTTGTTTAAAGTCATTTATTGTTTTGGTATTTGTTATCTTGTTTTCTAGTTCCTTTAATTCGGTATGTAGTTTGTTGGTTTCTATAATTAAATTTTCCATGTGCGAGCTCACAATTTTGAGTTCTTTTTTTGTTGTAGTATCTTCTGATGTATTGGTTTGTATTGTATTGGGTTTCAGTTTCTTAATAGCATTTGCAAATTCGGAGGAGATTGTTGTCTTTAGTTCTTGTATCAGGGTTTGCGCTATAGTATCCAGTTTCTTGTCTAGAATTTGTTCAAACATTTCTACTGTAAGGATAGGGTTCATAGTATTTCCTAAAATGCTAAGATCTTCTTCAGAAACATATATTGAATGCTTTCTCTGTTTCTTGCTTTGCAAGTCATTTGTGTTTGGTTGTTCATTTTGCATTTGTCTGATAGGTGTATTTGTGTTATCTGTTTTTGGTTGGTTACATATGCAAAGTTGGCATTTCCAGGTAGCCTTTCTTTCCTTATTTATAGTATTGTTGAATCTTACACTTGGAACATTTGCACAGTCCAAATCATATTGGTTTCCACACTTAGAACAGGTAAGGAATTCCCTTTTCGGTAGTATTTGAAGGCACCCTGCGCATTTTAAGTTACTTCCCGTGTTTTTATCCATTTTCGTAACAAAAAGAGTAGAATTTATCAGCACTGTAGGGAATTTGAGGTTATGTTATGGTTTTTTTTTGACCAGAACTAAAGTAGTTGTTTTCTTTCTAACTCTTGGTAAATTTAACACAGCGGCAGTATTACATGTAGACGAAGACAGTTGTTACAGTGTAAAGTTAGTAAAACACAGTTTTGATTGAGTTTGTTCACTTCTTTTCAGTTTTTGGCGGCACTTTGAGTATCGAGTCTAATTAGCATTTCTTCTGAGTTTAAACACTGGGAATAGGAAATAAAACATGTAGAAAACATTTCTATAGCTTATTCACTTCCCAATAACTATTTTAACTATTTAATTCTAAATTAAATTTTGTTAGCATTATTTCGTTTGCATTGCACAGATTAACGATTTTAATGAAAAAGCGCGGGCGAAGCTGCGGGCAAAAGCTAGTTTATCATAAGAATTAATACGCAAGTAAGAACATTATAACTCATTATAGTAAACGTGTGTAGCCCTCTGCCGTCAAGATCGGAAAACTTGTGTATGTATACACGCACACAAATGTAAAAAGTACGAAATTTTATTGTAAAATACGAGTTTACAGTGATAATAAATAAGTTTCCGTTTGTTTGCCACTTTTAATCACATGTACAAAGTTTCAGTTTTTTTTACAGTAAAAAATACTTTCCGTTTTTCACGTCTTAGGACCTTTAGTTCAGTATGGGAAAGGGTTCACCTTAAGAGCGTTGCGAAACAGCGCGCGACGTAACTAGTTATTAGTAACGTACCTAATGCGTTTTCTAACAACATGTTGCGCAACATGTAGCACACCAAATGTTGCCTAGTGCATACACGCCTGTATCATTATGAAATATAAAATCATATGTTTACTATATTTTTTCTTTCAGAGAGTTTAGAGAAATGGGAGCGTTTGACTGTGGCGGACGCTCTAGAGCCGGTCTCCTTCACGGACGCTGAAACCATCGTGCGTCAGGGAGAGCCTGGGAACGACTTCTATATCATTGTTGAAGGTAACAAGCTAGTTTGTGTACCCACATACAAAAGCGAGAGGGTGTGTGAAAGAAAGTGAGGCAAGATCCTTTTTCCGGCTTGAAGGGATAAATTTAATTGTGTCCAAGCAATTTCGATATTACATTTTGTTTGCTAATAATATTTCACGGCGTGGTCCTTCTTAGCTAGACAGCAGAAGGATCACGCATGTCTCAAAAATTGAAAAAAATCTGAAACTATGTAAGCTATTATTTATTAATTTGAGGCTATGACACCAATAAACGTTACATAAAAATTAAATTAAATTGGAAAACATTATATTATAAACTGTAACAGTTAATCAATACATAAGCCAGTTAAGTTTTTACAAGTATAAATTTATAAATTTTCGACGCGTCGTGGTAAATTTATAAACTAACGGATATCAATTCGTAAGATTCTAAACGGATCGACCAATCACAGAAGAGCTTTTAATTTTACGCTTTTTTAAATCTGGAAAAACACACTGCGCTCTGATTGGTCGATGTTGACAGTGAAAATGCTTGCGTCCATAGACTTGTACGTACAATCAGACTTGCCAAACAATTCGATTGCACAAAGTATTTTAACTGGTACTAAAAACTAGGTAGGTTTATAGGTTTATATGTTACCGCTAATGTGCGAAACTCGGTAAAAGTGCACTAACTGGCTGAATACGTTAGAGTTCGAAATAAAATATTGTTCTCAACATTACCTAGGTAATCTGCAAAATCCCTAGGTAATCTGCAGAGTAACGAACGACCAAGCCTACAGTAAAGTTCGAAAAACTGTTGCCTTAGATTTCAGTTTAGCACAGGCGACCCTAGCTGCGCTCGCTTCGCTCGCTACGCTGGTTAAAGATCACAAGCCAATCCTAACCTAATCTACAATTTTGCCCTAGATTTGAATTTTCGGTCGGAGTTTTCTGATCCGCACTTTAACGGCGAGACATCACTCACTCTACCAAAATAAAACATTTTGGTTATGACTACCATAAAACTTTTGTAGCTCTGTGGTAAATTTCAATTCATTATACATGGCGTTTTGTTATTGGTTACTTATTATTTTACGAGTGAGTTTTGTAAGTTTATCAATTTACGAAAATGTAGGCGTAAAATAATACAATTTATCTCTCGTTTAGAATCCTACGAAAGTTTATAAATTTCCTAGAAAATTTGTAAATTTACGGTTCTTGTTATTTTCCGGTGACATATATAAGTGTATATACATAAACAGAATATGCTATATTAGTGAGAAAACAGTAATCATGGAGTTATATTATTACACAAACAATATTATACATAAACCTACTATTTATGTTATTTACATGTCTAGTTATGTTTTGATAGTTTTGCCAGGTAGCACACAGTAAGTAGTACGTTCCAGATCCAGATAAGTCTGCGTGCTGTAAAATAATGTACTAAGTTATTATAAATCAGCTATTTGTTTTGAACGACGGGTGCGGACGCTGTGAATGACATGATGCGTTGCTAGAGTATGTGCCAGCTAAGTCTGCGTGCGACTGGGGGCGCCACAGAATACGTAAATGATTTCGTCCGCCTTGCTAATCTATACCAATAAAATAGGTAAAGACCAAATATTTGACTGTGTATTTGTTTGTTTGCATTGAATAGGCTCCAAGACTACCTAACCGATTTCAAAAATTATTTCACTTTTGGGAAGCTACACTATCCCCAGCCGACATAGGCTATAGAATCTTATCACAAATTCAGAATGCAGGTACGTACTGTACGAAGTTCACCGTGTCAGCTAGTTGGTTGATATTTTGACCGCGCGCGGACTTAGCTGGCACGCACTCTAGAGCTAAAGCCAGCAGCACAGCTCTGCGTACAGACAGGTACACAGTAGGCATGGCATGAGTTGGTTGTGGCGCAATGCGCAGGCACGGCAGTGGTGCTGCAGCAGCGCGGCGGCGCGGGCGAGCCGCTGGAGGTGGGTCGGCTGGGCCCCTCGGACTACTTCGGCGAGATCGCGCTGCTGCTGGACCGGCCGCGCGCCGCCACCGTGCGCGCGCAGGGACCGCTCAAGTGCGTCAAGCTTGACCGCGCCAGGTACCTACCACCTATCACTACCAGCATAACTCAAATTAAAAAAAATTAAAACCCCCGACCCAATCAGACCCCTTATCAACTTAACTAGAACTAGAGCTAATCATCTTAAAAAGATCATGGTCACCTTACCATATACTTTCAATATCACTGAAGTAATACGGTACCAAATTTCAAATCGATAGGACATATGGAAGATAGTTAGATCCCCTCATCCATTATTCAAGAGCTGATCATCTTCAAACGGCTGATCAGGTCATGGTTACCTTACCATATACTTTCAATATCATAGATGTAACATAAATGAAATGAAATGAAATAACGCTTTATTGCCAACAACAATACAATTAAAATAAAACATCAAAATAATACAATTACAGTAAAATTTTGAATTTAAGGGAAAGGAGGCAATGGGCGGCCTTATCGCAAACATAGTACCAATTTTAAAATCGATCGAACATATGGAAGCTAGTTAGATCCCCTCATCACCAGACATGAATAAGAACATTCGGCCTGAAATTATCTATGTCGTAGTAAGATTTGATAATTAGTTTTTTTGCAAAAAAACTAGGGATTTTGCGAAAACCAGGATAATTTGATATAAGCATTACTTTTTTTCAATCATCCTGACATAAAGCAGTTTTTTGCAAAAAAAACCTAGTATAATTGAAAACTTTGAAACCTTCTTTAACTCTGATTGGCTAAATTATTGCTTGCTGGTAAACTCTTATTCTGATTGGTTCGTTAAAATATCCTTTGTCGCTACAGAGAACCAATCAGAATAAGAGTTTACCAGCAAGCAATAATCTAGCCAATCAGAGTTAAGGCAGCTTTCAAATTTATCAATTATACTAGGTTTTTTGCAAAAAAAAACTGCTTTATGTCAGGATGATTAAAAAAAAAGTAATGTTTTATATCAAATTATCCGGGTTTTCGCAAAATCCCTAGTTTTTTCGCAAAAAACCTAATTATCAAATCTTACTACGACATCTATAATACAAAAAAAAACTAAACTAAAATTGGTTCAGCCGTTTGGGCTCTACGATGCCACAGACAGATACACAGACATTCAGACAGTAAGACAGATACACGTGTTAAAATTATAACACCCCTCTCTGAATTTTCGTTCGGTGGTTAATAATACAGAGTACTACGTACAGAAAGGGCACTCCCTGCCTCCCTCAGCAAGTGCGGCCCACCTGCGCTCGGTAACCTCTCAGTTAACGCTCAGTACAAATTGCACGTCTTATCTCACTCACACAAGCATCTAACGCGCACGTACACAAGCTTATTCTGGGTGCGAAGAAACTCGTTTATTTCATACATTTTAGCCCGAGTGTCTAAAGTGTGACCAGACTCTGCTCGCACCGCTCTCATTATTACCGCCTTGTCAGAAACCCATATAATTAATTATGCACAAATTCAGGTCAGGCAAATTACATAGTCCATACAGCCAAGTTTTGTGTACAATAATCTTGTTTATTTACTCGCACATTAATGTGTATCGAAGTTTCGAACACTACTTAGGTATTGTTCTTTTTGCAAAATAATCTACTCAAGTGGAAGTCCATTAAATAAAATAATTAATTATTTTCTTCATTTCAGATTTGAAAGAGTATTGGGATTGTGTGCAGACATACTGAAGCGTAACATCGCCCAATACAATAGCTTCGTTTCTCTCTCTGTTTAGCCTCGCTAGTACGTCACGAGGTATGTACAGAAGCCCACCTAAATTACCCTCTTACCAAACCTAAAATACGAGTACTTACATTCATACAATAATAGTAAAATACATAGTATACCTATTATCTTTTATTTTTCTATTACATTCTTTGAACAAAAACTCGGCTAAACGTGGGTCCGGCTCTTGAGCTGGTGCCTCTGCCTAACCCTTCGGGAAATAAAAGACGTGAGTTTATGTATGTATTCTTTGAAATCGGGGGTTTTTTTCTTTCACCCTGCCTTAGTAGAATTCCTTGACTACTTCCCATTCCGCCCTATTCCCAGCGCTTTATTTTCAACTAGTTTTTATTTTGTAACAGTCTCTCAGAATATCCGGGCAAATAATTATCCCTTTTATCCTAGTTGTATCATTGATATTTTTACAGCAACAACATATTACAGGCGTTAATGTTTTTTTTTTTAATTTGATATTTAATCCATACTCCATACTTACTAATATTATAAATGCGAAAGTAACTCTGTCTATCTGTCTGTAGGTCTCGCTTTGCTAAGAAAACTATACTAAACCGAATTGAATGAAATTTTGTAAATGGATAGTCTAAGAGCCTGAGAAAGGACATAGGCTACTTGGCATAGGGAATTTTATGTTTTAAGAGAAAATGCGCTGGCGAAGCCGCGGGGCGCCCACTCGTGATTCTATAAAAGTTTTTAAATATTTTATATAAATTTATTTTTTTCTGTTTTCGGTCCAGAGACATCTGCTGTGGGATTTTTCAACCCTTTTTGTGGAGAGGAGTGACAAGGGTTCCGCCATTGGTAGTCATTTTTTCAGTCCGGTGAGCGAATTGCATTATGGAGCCGTTTGAATTTGATCGGTACTGCTATAATATCCGGTTGTCACCTTGGCCGGTTAAAGCCTTATGTACGCTTATTCTTTAGATAACTTATAGTAGGTAGGTACCGAAATTTTAGCAATGTAACATTTATGAATTAAACTTGGAGATTGAGTAATAAGCAAGATTCACTTTATTATATTTTATTTAGCAGATAAAAACACGACTTAGCAACACACCATTTTCACAACAACAATAGTATAAAAACATCAAGAGCCAAGTCAAACCAAATGTCATTCTAAATTCAAAGTCTACTTTTTAATATTCATTCTTATAATTTATTAGATATCTGAAAATACGTTTTACATTCGCCGCATGGTCTAACCTGAGATTACGCAACAGTCTTCTTGATGCCATTGAACGAAACAACAAAGAACCTATTGCATTAGGAAAACTTCTATGCTCTTGATCACATGCTTTAGTTACTTGAAGATTTACGTCCGCTAGCTCACTGCATGAATGAGCCTGATTCGACCTGGCATCATCAACTAAAGTCCCAGCGTTATGTTCTTCATACGACTTCAATTTGTGGCTGATTCTGTTCTACTTGAATCTTCGTTATAAGTAAAAGGCGCGTCTAGTTCCACAATATTAGCCTCATTGTTATTGTTCCTGCGAGATCTAAGATTCATATTCATATCACCCAAGTCATTTGGATCAATTTCACAAGACGGTTCATATGTCTTATCAGTTTCTTCACATTTATTAATTTCATCATTTGCACTCATCATGCCTTGATCACTGCAGGATTCTCCATTCTCTTCGTGTGCAATAACGACTTTTTCAATATAATCATCAATATTAGTACCTTTTCCATCTACTTTTTCTTTATCATAATCTTCAATGTAGATTCTCGCTGTTTGATTGCTGATGTCAGGGCACGTCAACTCGTCAAACATTACATGTCTCGTTATCGTAACTTTTCTAGATTCTGGGTCATACATCTTGTAGTTATTAAAATCATACCCAACTAGTATCATTTTTCTAGTCTCCTTGTCATTTTTATTTCTATTTTGATATGGCACATGGATATATCCATCACTTCCAAACACTGTAACATGCTCTAAATTGGGTTTCTCACCATGCCAGATTTCGTATGATGAAATGTCAGGGATTTGACTGGATGACGTACGATTAAGAAAGTAGACTGCACAGTTAACCGCTTCCGCCCACAGATATAGTGGAACACTTCGAGCATAAAGCATTGACCTTGCACTGTCCACAATCGTTCTCATTTCTCTCTCTGCCTTCTGGTAGGGGAGCCCAAGAGGGGATTTCGCGACTTACTAAAGCGCGGCAGATTAATATACAGGAGGATACCTTGTACCCGGTTAAGTACCTCAACAAAACATGAGGCCCTTAAATAAGGCCGCCCGCGAAGGATTCAGGATCAGATTAGTAAAAAAAAATTGACCATCAGAAATTCGCGAGCGCGTCAGATTAAAGTAGGGTGAGTTAATTACATCCTAAAATGTGTATATTCCACTAATCTGACAATTTGAGAGTGACGTAAAGAAAGGGGAGGGCAACAAAGTTGTAAAAAAAAAACGTTCTCTCGACATTCTCGAGCGTAGCTAATTTTTTTTTTTATTTTGAAGGAACTAATTGAAGAATAAAGAAAACTATATAATCTGACGATTTCCGCAAGCCGAAATAACAAAAATTCGTCGATGAAGTTAAATGCGCTGCGTGATGCCTACATTTCCTTCTCCACGTTTCTATTACTCTCTCACTCTTTCTCTATCTATTACTCTGTCACTCCGTCTCCACTCCAACTCTGGTTTCTGCTGCCATGACGCCATCACATCTGATCATAATGATGGGTTACTCAGTAATTTAAATTGAGGACTCGTGAGGAACTCATTTGGCTAAATGAGGTCCTCACGAGGACTCCTCATTTGAGGCGAGGCATTTCAACCCAAAAACACGCCCAAACCTTCCCGCAGTCCCTTATTTTTGCTTTCTATAGACATTCACAAGCATATAAATGCAATATAATAATAAAAATAATAATAATTTTATATACTATAAAATATAGTTTACAGATTTAAATTAAAACTTACAAATTGATATTGCATGTAGATTTAGATATTTGTAAAGGATTAGTTTAAATAGAATACAGAATAATTATTAAATTGAAAAATTACAATACCATGCAATGCAATACCTAAGCTATCCAATAATTGTATTCTACTAAAAAAGCATTTACTTATTTATTTGCATGCTATTTCCTGAGCTTTTCAATTAATTAAGTTAAATAATTTAAAAAAATGAAACTTCTTTCAGACTTTTGAGATGGGAGAGCTCAAATGCATAGAAATATTATTTCTTTGAACTCAGCGAGCTCAAAATATCACATAAATTATATTTTGGGCTCAAAAATGTCATAAGTACAATTTTAACCGCCCAGCCCCCGCAGCATGACGGACCATTTGTCGAATCTTTCTGTCACTTTTAATCGCTTTTGACATTTCAATGCGGGAAAATGTATGGAGACCATCGACAAAGTGACAGATAGATCCGACAAAGTCGACAAAATTTCGTCATGTTACCACTGCTGCCTCCGCAGCATGACGGACTATTTGTCGAATCTAACTGTCACTTTTAATCGCTTTTGACATTTCAATGCGGGAAAATGTATGGAGATGATCGACAAAAGTGACAGATAGATACGACAAATTGTCCGTCATGTTACCGCCGCTGGAATGGAATTAGCGGGAAGTTGCAGGGATGGCCTACCGTAAGGTAAACCGTTTTTCAAATTTTTTTTTGTCAGATTTGGCGAATCCCTATAGATAATCGTCAGATTATGAGACAGTACGTTTAGAACATAAAGATAAACCATATATATCTTAATCTGACGCGCTTGAGTATTTCAAAATGGCGATTTTTTTTGCACATTATGAAAATGGCCGCGAGTTTGCGTCCCATCGAAATCGTCAGATTAGTAAATGAGAGCTTTTTTTTGGTGCACTTAACACTCCCTTAGAAAATCTGACGCGCTCGATTGTTTTTTTTTTTTTTCATTTTCAACCCTTACATACAACCACCCGCATCATGCAAACGATCAGATTAACATACGCATATTATTAAAAATACGTAGGGCATTGATGCTATCAATATCTGACGCGCTCGAGGATGTCCATGCAACAGTTTTTTTTTACATATTTAAAAATCTATAGCCGCTTCCCCCACCGATGTAGAGGTATATATCATATAACATTTTTTTCTTCTTATCATCTAAGCTTTGCAACCCAATAGGTCTCTACGACGCTCGAGTAAATCCCCATTTAGCATCGTGGGCTCCTCTACTATTCCCTTCCTGCTCCGGTGTACACGGGGCCTTGTGTTCATGCGTTATACCCTCTGATTCAAGAAATTGTTTAAATTCAGTACCTGCAAATTCCCCTCCTTGTTCAGTTTGTATTCTCGCACGCTATGATTGCATTTAGTCTTGATTTTTGAATTAAACTTCTTGAAGCAATGAAGAACATCACTCTTGTCCTCTAAGAAGTACACATATCTGTAACTAGAGGCAACATCTTGAAAAACGACAAAATACTTCAAACCTTGAACAGAAGGTACGCAGAATGGACCGCAGACATAACTGTAAACTACATCTCCTAGATGCAACTTTTCAAAATTTCGTGTGTGCTTTGCTTACCATATGCACAGCCTTAACTAGGGCTTGGACACCGGTTTTCGGTAGTACCGAAAAACCGGAATACCGGACCAATATTACCGTATTTTAAAACCGGTTTTCGATGGTCAAAATACCGGTTTTTCGGTAAAATTTCTTTCTTTTTTATTTTATTATTTTCTTGCTTAGGTTAGCACTGAGAGTCTTATTAAATGTGTTTTTGTTCCTTTTAATATAAGCAAATTTATAAAATGAATTAAAACTTTTTTTGAGTGACTTTGAGCTTTGCATAAGGCCCATAGATAGCGACAATGTCAAAGTCCGGTAAGTTGCCTCTGGCAACAGACATGGCTTGTTGACTTTCGTCGTCAACTTGGACGAGAGGATGTAGTGAAGCATCCCGAACGCCGGCAATCTAATTTTGACTCGACGGCCAAATTACCGACCTATTTTTCGAAGATTGACCGACCTAGGTGGACAGTTTGTCCCAGGCAGGTATATGTTTTCGTCAACAATACAAAAACCGAGCGTAAAGTATCCAATCTTGACTGAAGTCGGTTTAGCATGGGCGTTCAACATGATTTTCGTTTGGTCCATCACATGTTCATTCTATTTATCGAGCATTTCACTGAAATCCTTTGCAGTCTGTGCCATAACTACTACAAATTCAAATTCAAATAATTCTTTATTCAATATAGGATACAAATTATCACTTTTTAAAAGTCAATTAGACTACATCTAATCTAATTGCTATTGATACCTTATTTGGTAAAGTATCCTATACTGTGAGAGGCGAGGTAGTTCACCAATTGGCTCAGGTAAACAAATGTTTGCCTTGCCTTACGACAATAGTCGCCTGGAGAGGCCCCCAAACGAGCCCTCCTCATTCAAATGATTCTACTCCCTTTCACAATGATTTTACAGCGTAGAGAAGAAAGGGGTAACAAACTCTACTTTAAAATTTATCTCTCGTTGTTTTTTGTTTTTTTGTTTTGTTATATTACAATACAATTAGGTGACAAGACAATACGATGAACATTATACAGATTAATAAAAATGAAATTACATGAAATAATGAAAATCTTAAGTGCAGAGCTAGACTACTTCCATGCGTCTTTGTCGTTTACATAATCATCAATATTGTAATAAGCTTTCTTAATCAGAACTTTTTTGATACGAGTTTTAAACTCATTATCACTCAGGATCAAAATCTCTTCTGGGATCTTGTTATAGAATCTTACTTCGTTTCCTATAAAGCATACAATGTTGAGTGATATACTTGCCGTTTATGCCTAGGCCTAGTTCTCTTTACAGTCCAGAAACTTGGAGACATTCTCGGTAAACAGTTTTAGGGATATAAAATCCCTATTTATCTTCCTGCTACCAGTCGAATAACCTTCGATTTCTGATCTACTGAACTTCAGAGTCCAACAGACATAGAAGTGTTTTTAAACAAACAAAAATTCATCGGTAGTCCACTTGGCACTGCTCTGGAGAGATTTCAGCACTGCCTAGATCTCAACTCAATCGAAACCAAGGTTTTATTATAGTCCACAAATAATCGTCAAAGTGGCAGGGTATACTCATCAGTCTTCGTATTGCATTACATGTAGCATGATGATGAGATCTGCAGAAGAACTTAAGTCACCGACATAGCCCAAATAATTGTGCATTGGGCAAGGCACATAGTTTGAGGACCAGATGGTCTCTGGAGCTGAAAAGTTCTCGATTGGTGACTGCGCACAGGAAGAGCAGAGTAGGCAGATCCCCATCAGGGTGGTCGGTCATACGACTTAGTAAACGTTGCGTGCGGGAGTACACTGGATAAGATTTCTAATCTTTGAACAACGGTCGATAAGGCAATCTGTGAGGGAGACCTATGACCAACCAAACTAAGTTTAATTTAAAAGCATTTTTTTTTATTTCAGTTAAAAAAAAATATTTTTAAAGTAAAATATAAAAGCAAGATACTATTTTTTTACGTTGAGTGTTTTAGTTTGAAGTTTTCTTAAAAACAAACATTTTTTTCAAAGAAAAAGTAAAATACCGAAAAATTACCGAAATACCGGTTTCCCGGTTTTAAAATTTTCACTACCGAAAAAAAACCGGTTTTCAAAAATATATCGGTAGTCCAAGCCCTAGCCTTAACAGACAAAATTGTCACAATCAGATAAATCGATTCCCTTAATAAGATTATTCTTGCACATTCTTTGTATCTCTTTAACATTCATATGACCAAGTCGCTCATGCCATATTTTAAGATTTGTATCCTGTACTAAATTGCAAGTCTCTGGTATTATAGTTTTAATTTTTTTATTTCGTAAGTGTTATTAATTGGTAATTCTGCACGTAACAGTAGTATGTTTCCCATATATATAATTGCTTTATTGTCATCCTTCTCTATTCTGTAGCCTTTCCTCGCTATAACTCCTTCTGAAAACAGATTTCTTCTTAAACTTGGGACATAAAGAACATCCTCCAAAATACTTGTCTCCCATTCGCCATTAATACATCTACTTATTAAAATGGTTCCTTGACCGCAGATCTTTACTGTTTCTTGATTTCCTAGTTTTAGTGGAGGTCCACTATACGATCGAAAATCTTGGTAAAACTCCCTTTTGAATGTCATGTGGGCTGATGCTCCTCCATCTAAAATCCATTTTCCATCATCACCCTCACAAATATTATTAGTTACATGAAATGCCCAAACTTTCTTGTTCTCTTTATTCTTCTTTGAGGTTCTGCACTCTCTTGCATAATGTCCTCTTTTTCCACAGTTATAACAATCTATACTGAGCGTTAACTCTCCCCGTCCATGTATCTACCTGGCCTTGCATAGGCTCCGGATGTTGACGGTCTATCAGTATGACCACCTGGATTTTGTTCACCTTCTGCAACTAATAACGCAGTTTCATTTTCATCCTCAACATCTAGACTGGCCTCTTCATCTAAAAGTCTAGCGGTTAAATTTAGAACTGTCTGTTTTTCTGGATCAAGTGACATCCATGCCTGCCTCACTGACCTGAATTTTGATGGTAGTGTACTTAATATTTTTGTAATGATTGCCGTCTCACTCAAGTTTTCTTCACTTTCTTTGAGCTGCTTCGCCAAACTCTCCACCTTTGCAATATGCTGTGCTATACTATCTGTATTTGTCATTCTGTAATGATAAAATCGCTCATGGATCATCATTTTTGTTAATTCTGATTTCTGTTCGTATACTGACTCAAGTTTATTCATAACCTCAAGGGCTGATCCACAGTTCTCTACTAGGGCTTTTTGATTTAGGTCAAGTGCAGATGTTATGATAAACATAGCCATTCCATCATCTTTGTTCCACTTAATCTGTTCTGTATCCTTTTCTGGCTTTACCTTATTTACATCTAGCCCCCGTGCTCTAAGCGCGCACATCAATTGGAACTTCCATTGGCGAAAGTTCTTACCATTAAATTTTTCGATAGATTTTGCTTTTGCCTTTCCATTTTTGCTTTTGCGTCGAGGCTGTCTTAATTTTTTTTTTTCGACTTTAATTCGTCTTTAACTCTTTCTTTTCATTTGCTTTTATTACTCTCCAATTAGGGGCCCATAACCACTTGGAGATTGAGTAATAAGCAAGATTCACTTTATTATATTTTATTTAGCAGATAAAAACACGACTTAGCAACACACCATTTTCACAACAACAATAGTATAAAAACATCAAGAGCCAAGTCAAACCAAATGTCATTCTAAATTCAAAGTCTACTTTTTAATATTCATTTACAACCTCAACAATTAATAGGTACAATAAACCGATATTCGAAAAAATTGGTTATCAACAATTATTTGGCCATAATTGTTCGAGGATTTGGCCATTATAAGTATCAAAACAATCTATATCTTTATCAATAACGAGCTTTCCCGGCTTACTTCGTTACACCATAGAATAAGTTACTACAAAAGACTTGGCTTTATAGACTATGTTCTTTTGACTGCCCAGAATGGCCGAATGATAGGTTTTCAATTTGACAGCTCAGAAGAAAAAAACAAGTTTTATTAAGCAGCTACCAGATGGCGCTCTGCCAGGAGCAATAGGTCAAGCTGAAATGAATGATTCAATAGCTCAAAATGAAACGTAAAAATTAAAATTTAACTGAGGCAGTTACGGAGTAGGTGTAGGGGGGCTGGCAGGAGCCCGTGCCCCGGGCGCCAAGATCAGGGGGCGCCAAATTTACACTACAGAGAATCAAATCATGTGTTTGATGTGTGACATCAACGAGCGCTCTAGCGCGGCGTAAGGCCAGCGCTCCAGCGCGACGTTATAGCGCGTGTTTTTTGACAAAGCCTGGGTGACAAAGCATTTGAGTGAATTCGCAGCGAAATCAATCGAGTCAAAGAATATATTATCCTAGCCCGTTTCTTGGCACTAATGGATGGTCTGCTTAAAAAGTTGCAAAAAATGAGACAAAATCCAATGGAACATTGCTTAAAAGAGTAAAAAAAAAGGTGGTTTCCTATCCTGTACTGTGTTTATAATATTATTACAAGGATCAGGTAGGCATGTTCAAATGTCGATCAATAAGTTGACATCTGCGGCCGTAGCATGAACAGATAGATGGGAGATCGCTACTCAGAATAATTGAGCATGACCATTTGTCGAATCCTTCTGTCACTTTTGACATATAAATGCGGAAAAATGTATGAGATGATGTCATAAGAGGTCAAAAGTGACAGAAAAACTCGACAAATGGTCGGTCATGCTACGGCCGCTGATAGGTATGTAAAATTATACACATAAAAAAGGTAAAATTGAATGTAACTGGGCAGGGGGGGCGGCATTTTTTAGTTTTGCCCCGCCTAAAAAAAATTGAAGATCCGGGGCTGTATCGCGCGCGTATCACCTGAATTTCTGTTTGTCAGACGAAGACGTCAAAACACTTTTGGCTACCTACATCCATACATATAAGAAAAAAAAAACCTAGACACAACATATTAATAGAAAAAAATATTTTTATCTTTGCATCGTAAAGGCTCCAAAACTACTGAACCGATTTAAAACATTATTTGACTGTTGCTTAGCTATACCTCAGTCCTTTATTACATTTTCAAAAAAATGTGCAATAGTAGCGCCACTACGATAAATAATAATATTAATATATCTACTAAACCATGGCCGAAATAAAAAAGATGCGTCTTTGACTTTGACTCCCTAGATAATCTCGCTAAGAATGTTTAAGGCTTTGTTGTGTAGCTTTGACGACAATGATCTTAAAAATATTGTTTTATGAAACTAAAGTGGCCACTTTACGCAACAAACGGTTTATCCTTTAGATTATGAACCTGAAAGCTACACAACAGGGCCTTAAAAATTCTAAGCATGATTATCTAAGGAGTCAAAGACGCATATTTTTGATTTTGGGCATGGTTTAGAAAATATTCATTTTTTATAGGAAGTGGCGCTAGTTTCGCACCATGTAAGCCCTTAAACTAAAAAAATGTAACCCTAAGTGTAAAAAAATATCCTTACGTATTATTTACCGAATATACGATATGTAAGTAAAATAAGATAAGATATGGTAAGATAGGATACGGTAAAATAAGGTGAGACAGGGTAGGTTATGATTATAGAGGCATTAGAGGTCACGGGTTCAATTCCAGCCTGGGCAATTTTTTTTAGTTTTTTTCAAATTTGTATTAATACGCAAGTACGAACAGTATAACTCATTATAGTAAACGTGTGTTGTGTAGCCCTCTGCCGTCAAGATCGGAAAACTTGTGTGTGTATACACGCACACAAATGTAAAAAGTACGAAATTTTATTGCTAAAATTACGAGTTTACAGTGATAATAAATAAGTTTCCGTTTGTTTGCCTATTTTAATCACATGTACAAAGTTTCAGTTTTTTTTACAGTAAAAAATACTTTCCGGTTTTCACGTCTTAGGACCTTTAGTTTATTATGGGAAAGGGTTCACCTTAAGTTGCCGGACAGGAGTGATTTACGGTCTTTAACAGCGAAAGTTAAGGAGAATGTAGGGTCAATTTTAGTATGTACCGGATGTTTTTCATGACACAAATTTTGTTCGTGGCGCAAATAAAAGTAAAATTATAGAGAAAAAGGTACATGAAGGTGATTTAAATAAATAAATAAATAATAATAAAAAATCTTTATTTCAGGCCACAAAAAATAACATCACTTAATAAAGAATGAATAGGAACAGTATCATATCACAAAAAGAGCTAATCTCATAATACCTATCTCTTTGTCTTGTACGTGTAACATGTAACTCAGTAAATCTTACCATTACTGGAAAATCTAACCTATCTTCTAACATCTCCAGGATCCTGTTGTGGCCTCCCACCACTCTGCACCGCAGGGATGACGACTTCTTCCTCATAATGGTGAAGAAGTCGTCAACCCCAGCGTCAGCAAACATGCCAGATGCACTACAAAAGCGAGGAAGCCGCACCAAGGCCCTGAATATCTATCTATATATATAAAATCCAAATACCACTGATCTACTCACTCACTCACTCACTCACTCACTCATCATCGCCCAGCCGAAACCGCTGAAGATAGAAAGATGAAATTTGGACAGTAGCTTCTTTACGTGACGTAGGCACCCACTAAGACGGGATTTTGGGATAACTTAACCGGGACGCCGTATACAGGGTGTAACAGTTTGTATGAAACTCCTAAACTACTGGGTTTAGAATGTTGAAACTTAGACTGTGGATTCTTTTTGTATCACCAACATCATAAATGGTTTAGTTTTTTTTAAATTTTGCCCTTGAGGTCTTATACAGGGTGAAATATGTATTTTGCTAAAATCAAAACTAATGACACTAGAGACTTGACATTTTCAAAATAAGCTCCTTATAATATTACAACATCAAATATGATATCAAAACTGCGTTTATTAGTCCTGAAAGCCTTAATACAGGGTGTTAAAGTTTGTATGAAAAACCGAAACCGCTCATTATTTTTCTTAAAAATTGAAGTGGTCGATGTTTCTAGATTGTTGTGGGCGCTAATTACGAAAAAAACGGGACGCCGTATACAGGGTGTAACGTCTCGATTTAGAAAGTTGAAATTTACACTGTAGATTCTCTTTGATTCGAAATGGGTGATGTTTCTAGATTGTTGGGGCGCTAATTACAAAAAGAACGAGACGCCGTATACAGTGTGTAACGTCTGGATTTAGAAATTTGAAATTTACACTGTAGATTCTCTTTGATTTGAAATGAGTGATGTTTCTAGATTGTTAGGGGGGGTTAGTTACGAAAAACAAATGGGACGCCGTATACAGGGTGTAACGTCTGGATTTAGAAATTTGAAATTTACACTGTAGATTCTCTTTGATTTGAAATGGGTGATGTTTCTAGATTATTGGGGGCGCTAATTACGAAAAACAAACGGGACGCCGTATAAAGTGTGTATGAAACTCCTAAAATGTCTGGATTCAGAATGTTGAAATTTACACTGTAAATTCTCTTTGCATTAAAAACATCATAAGTAGTTTTTTTTGCCCCTGAGTTCATATAAAGGGTAAAACAAGTTTATCGCTAAAATCTAAACTATTGACACTAGAAACTTGAAATTTTCTAAATAAGTTCCTGTTAATATTAAAACATCAAATATGGTATCAACTGTTTTCATAGTTACTGGAGTCCTTGATACAAAGTTTTTATGAAAAACCGAAACCCCTCATTATTTTTCTTAGAAATTGAAATGGTCGATGTTTCTAGATTGTTGGGGGCGCTAATTAAAAAAAAACGGGACGCCGTATACAGGGTGTAACGTCTGGATTTATAAAGTTGAGATTTACATTGTAGATTCTCTTTGATTCGAAATGGGTGATGTTTCTAGATTGTTGGGGGCGCTAATTACCAAAAACAAACGGGACGCCGTATACAGTGTGTAACAGTGTGTATGAAACTCCTAAAATGTCGGGATTCAGAATGTTGAAATTTACACTGTAAATTCTCTTTGCATTAAAAACATCATAAGTAGTTTTTTTTGCCCCTGAGTTCTTAAGTTCATATAAAGAGTAAAACAAGTTTATCGCTAAAATCTAAACTATTGACACTAGAAACTTGAAATTTTCTAAATAAGTTCCTGTTAATATTAAAACATCAAATTTGGTATCATAACTGTTTTCATAGTTACTGGAGTCCTTGATACAAAGTTTTTATGAAAAACCGAAACCGCTTATTATTGTTCTTACAAATCGAAATGGGTGATGTTTCTAGGTTTTTGAAATCGTTATTACAAAAAAGACATCATCATTTTAATTTATAAACGCAAAATGTAAATCGATATGTGTGGAGTTTTTTTTAAGGATATTGGGGGTTCTGATTACGAAAAAGTAAGAAATTTTAAAATCCAATATGGTGGACATAAAGTTTAATTATAAAGGGGCGTCCTCTTAGTTAATGCAGACGCTGATACAGAGGTTTAACAGTTTGTATATATGAAAATAAAAATGGTTGTTGAAGTATACTGGATAAGAGTCGCGCAAGACCAATATACAGCAGTGAACGTCTATCGGTAGCGAGCGACGATGATGATGAAAGTAAACGGAGTATACCGGGTAGATGAACTGGGTTTTTTTTTTGAAGCGTCAGAGTATGCATATAGGCTAAGGTTAGTTTGTGTATTCAGAAAAACGGATATTAAAGCTTGCAGCCCAAACAGCTAAAGATTTTTGTATTGTAAAAGGAAACTGCTTGATATTGATTTCTTTAGGGGTTTGGATTAGAAATTAGAAATGATTTCCTGATATTTCTTAGTATAACCACAGATTAGAGAGTATAACAAAACAAATGAACAAGTAATTTACATTTATTATAAAAATGCGCTTGCGAAGCTGCGGGCAAAAGCTAGTGTTATTATAAAGAACCCGCAAAGCATCGTACGAACTTTGAGTAAAGTCCACCCACAGACTACCAGTGTAGAAATTTTGACAAAAAGCTTTAAACAATGTTATCTTAACTGGTAATGTACACTTGGCAAACCTGTGGATCAACATGTTACCACGGGTTGACAACGCTCTGCGTTCTCTTTCAATATCTATATCATCTTTTAATGTTTCTGTAACTATATGACCGAGGTATTTAAACTGTTGAACATGTTTCAAATCAAGAAGAAGTGGTGGAACCATTTTTAGCCTTTATTCCGCCCTCTCAAAACCATCATCTCACTTTTCTTTGTGTTGTATCTTAAACCATGTTCAACAGCATAAGTCTCACAGCATTGTAACAGTTTCCTAAGACCAGTAATAGAGGGACTCAGCAGCACCATATCGTCCGCATAACTAATGTTATTCACACAGACTTTGTCTACTCTGCAGCCGACATGCATGCTACTGAGCCGCTCTATTAGACTGTTAATGTACAGATTGAATAGTCTAGGAGAACTTCTCCCCCCCTGCCTAACACCACATTTTGAATTATACTCATCAGAAAACTCTATACCCCATTTAACAACATTAACTTGGTTATTATACCAGTAACAAAATATATTAACAATATCATCAGGAACACCTGTCTCTCTGAGCTTATCCCACAACAAGTCATAACTTACTAAATCAAAAGCTTTTGATAAGTCTAAAAAACAAGCATAAATTGGTGTTTTCTTTTTAACATAATAATCAACAGTATGCTTAAAGAGTTAATATTGCACTTTCGGTAGATAAACCTTCTCTAAAACCAAATTGGGCGTCATTTAGTTTAATGTATTTACTTATTTGGATGTCTAGAATAATCGATGAAAACACCCCATATGGGGGGTCGCAGCCTCACCCCCCCCTCAGTATGATATTTTTAATTTTTTTTTTGCAAAAGTCGACCCCGCCTACTTTTAAATTCACAGTTAAAGATCTAAGGCTCACAGAACCTTCATTAAGGCTTGATCGAAGGCTAAGTAGTTAGGCTACCTAAGTTACTAACAAAATAACCAAGTATTGCTTTTACTTTTTTTTTTTAAAATGATAAACAAAAAAAAAATTTTTTTGTACATTTTTTACGGTTTTTCAAAGTTTTCACAAAAAATGCAGATACTTTTTTTTATTTTTTGTGTTTTATTTTTAGCTTTTGAGTTGTTCTCCAAATTGGTATTAGATTTATTTCTCTACATCTATTACTTCAGAAATTATCAACTACCAAACAGACCCTTCGCTTTTACCTTTTAATTTAAGATTTCAGTTTAACCAACTTTTATTAAAAAATAAAGTCAATATTTAATTCTTTTGTTAGTTATTTTGGTAGCCTACCTACTTAGCCTTCGTAAAAGACCTGAATTAAGAGTCCTTTTACGCGAGCAGTGGCGCCACTCTTAAAAAAAAAAAATTCTAAAGTAAAGCTTTTTTTCAGAAAAAAATTGCTCCCTTGTGCATAAAATCTTGGTCCCTAGTATTTTTTTAAGTATTTACAATAATACCTAGGTTTAGAATGTTTATGGATTACTGTATTTTATTTTTTAATAAAAGTGGGTTAAACTGAAATCTTAAATTAAAAGGTAAAAGCGAAGGGTCTTTTTGGTAGTTGATAATTTCTGGAGTAATAGACGTAGAGAAATAAATCTAATACCAATTTGGAGAACCACTCAAAAGCTAACAATAACACACAAAAAATAAAACAAAGTAGCCGTAAGATTTTTAAATCTAGATTAAAATTTTGTCAAAGTAACCAAGAGCAGTTAAAAATGGACATCTTAGCATCAAAACATTCTAGTAAAAAGTTTTGTAGTTTCTGGAAAGACACCAAAAAGTTAGAAGGTAAAATAAGTCTACCTCAAAGTGTTGAAGGGAAATCTTAAAATATTGCAAACATTTTTAAAGATAATTTTAGAGTAGAACCATTGATTAAGCCATTGCATAGTGCTGAGACCACAATGTGTGTCGGCGGCGCCTACCAAGGTGACTAGTGACCAGGTTCTTCACTGCATTAAACATATGAAGAGGGGCAAGTCGCCGGGGCATGATGTAGTCTAATTGACTTTCAATAAGTGATATCTTGTATCCTATATTGAATAAAGAATTTGACTATGACTTTGATTTTTTTTTTCCGCGAATGGCGCTAGCATCGCTGTAAACTGGCTCTTAAGTGCGTGGTGTCTAGGAAACCTCCCAACGCACCTCTGACAACTCAGCGTGGTGACCCTTAGAATCAACGACCGCACCGCAGAAACAACGATGCTGCTCACACACATCGCACCCTAGTCGGAACGCAGCAGCTATTCTAAGCGAGTCGTCGTCCAAAAGAGTTCCAAGTTGGGGAGACGGCAAAGCATGAAGCCAAGCGCCCGATTCGGGACGCGATGAGGCCTTCAAACGAGCCAAGTCAACTCCAGTACTCCCGTTGATCAGTGAGACCAGAATGCATCTAGTGCGAATGTCATCCCAGCTTCGCTGACGGCTCCTGTCCTGGCGAACCGGGGCATCCTTGCCCGGACATCCAGCTGACCATTCATTCAAAGCCTCATCCACAAAAGGAAGCTGCAACTGGTCACCATTGATTGATAAAATGTGAGCGACCAATCCCAGCACCCCATGTAAAGTAAAAAAAAAAAAAGTAAAAAATGATTTATTCAATACAGGATACAAGATATCGCTTATTGAAAGTCAATTAGACTAATCTAATTAATATTGATACCTTATTTCGTAAAGTATCCTATACTGATAGAGGCGAGGTAGTTCAGGGTGCCCACTAATTGGCTCTGGCAAACAATGTTTGCCTTGCCTTACGACAATGGTCGCCTGGAGACGCCCCCAAACGAGCCCTCCTCTGTCAAATGATTCTACTCCCTTTCGCAATGATTTTACAGCGTAGAGAAGAAAGGGGTAACAAACTCTACTTTACAATTTCTCTCTTTTTTTTTTTTTTTTTTTGTTCTTATACTTATATGTGACATTACAATTCAATTTACAATACAAAGAACATAAATTAATAAGATTTAAAGTACATACATGAAATAATGAAAATATCGTGCAGAGCTAGACTACTTCCATGCGTCTTTGTCGTTTTCATAATCATCAACATTGTAATAAGCTTTCTTAATCAAACCTTTTTTGATACGAGTTTTAAACTCATTATCATTCAGGATCAAAATCTCTTCTGGGATCTTGTTATAAAATCTTACTTCGTTTCCTATAAAGCATTTGTTTGTCCGTTTTAGTCTGTTCTGTGGAATACTTAGTTTGTTTTTGCTACGCGTTCTAAGGTCTTTAATTTTATCACATTTTTTATCAAACATGCGAAGAGGCCAAGAAAGCAGAAAGCTGAACATCCTCCACCTTACGCACACCAAGACCGCCGTGCCGAATTGGGAGCGATGCCTGAGTCCACTGCAAGTCATTCAGTCTTATGTTAAGAATTTCCTCTAAAATATTTTTTATTAATATGTCAATACTTTTAACCTGATCTTTATAACGCCACACAGGAGTCGTTCTTAAAAAAATAAGTTAGTTTCGGCATGGAGAAGCAAAGACGAAGTAATGTCAACGAGGTGTGGGCAGTGAGGTCTTTTAAAAGTGATTGCGCCTGGAGAAGGGATTCCTTTTTTTTTTTCAATCACTATGGGAACTGCTTCCTGAAAAATTGGAGAACCCAGCAAGGTAAAATTTGGCCTGTCAACCAATTTTATACCCGGAAGCAAATTCTGAAAACGTCCTAAGACGGGTTGTTCCTGAAATCCCCCTTAGAATCCCCCTTGGGGGGGAAAACAGGAATGAAAAAACTAAAAGTTCCGAATTCCCCCGTGACAATCCCCCTTAGGGGGGAAAACAGGAATGCAAAAAAAAAAATGTCTGAAATCCCCCTTCAAGATAATAGGTTTTATTTTAATATATCACTACGTAAAATCAATAAAATAATTATTAAAACTCCTACTTTGAATATCAGTACCTCCTAGAGGTAGAATATTACCAAGAGCGTTAAGTTATTTTCAAACAACTATACAGCGATAGTAAACTATACATTAAGCAACATTTATAAGTTTAAACGGGTTATCTCGTGGATTACACTTTCTCCCACTTTTATTAAAAGCAAAAAAAACAAGCAAAAATAATTTACGTGTAACCTAACGGTGTGTCATCTTCTTTGGTACCTACTATTTTTCAGTTAGCACACCAAGACCCTTTTACCTGGAAGCGCATTTCTAGACAAACAAGATTGTAAAACACCACGTGCAGGTACAATAGTTTAAAAAATTTATGTTACCTGGAGATTTTTTACTTGCTCCTAATTGGTCGCTTAAAACAAAGGATTTTTAAAATCCCTAATGAAAGGGGATAGAATAGGAACAGATTATCCGTGGGTGTTAGTTCTGGGTTAGCTCTTTGACCGTCCATGTCATGAGAAGACTAGTATTGCAAAAAATATGGCTTCTAGTTCCCGTGGTGTGCCAGTGCTAAATTATATATATAAAAAAAACAGTAAGATTTTGTTGCGTGCCGGTCACCAATATAGCTATAAAAAAAGCTACAAAAATGGTTCTGATGTGTGGGAATGTGTCAACCGCAAGAAAATTAAGTGTCGGGGACAAATTAGTATGAATGTAAGTTTAATTTTTTTCCTAATTATTTTGCATTTTTTTGTTGCATGAAAATATTATTTATTTATATACCTAATATACTTTGACTGGCGTTATATTAGTCTACGACTTAGACTTCAGTTTTATCAAGATTGACAGTCCAATTGTTAGCTTAAGCATGAGCACGTATTAAAAGTATATATATGTATATATTTTTGTTTTAGCAAAATGAAATAATCAAGGAAATTCCACATAAGTGCAAACCTGACTTCAAGAAAAATGAGGTGGCCTTAAAACTGGATGATCTGAAAGAACAAGTATCTTCTCCACGATGCCCTAATGTTCCCACTCTGTATAATTCAGTTTTGGCGTCACTCAAAAAAAGAAAAGATCTTTCTGCAAGTTTCCCAAAATTTAAGAGCATTAAAACTGCATTATACGCACAAAGAAACGCAGCAGCAAACGTTGAAAAGATGAACTTTAAACATGTAGCTGATGTCACAGTTCCACCAATGTTTGAAGCATTTTTGCTAGCTGACTTTAATGATTTGAAGACTCGGATTTTGGTGTTTAGCTCAGAAGAAGCCCGCCAGCAAATAAAACATTTGAATATTTATTTTGGAGATGGAACATTTAAAGTCTCCCCTCCTCCGTTTTATCAAGTATATACTATACATGCCGATATAGGTAGCACGGATGACAGTACCAATATTGTCCCATTAATCTACGCATTAATGAGTGACAAAAGTGAGAAATCGTACAGAATCTTATTTGCACTGATCAAAGCCCAAATCCCACAATGGCAACCACAGGAATTCAAAAGTGATTTTGAGACAGCAACAATGAACGCTATTCGAGCTGTTTTTCCAGATGTTAAAGTAAAAGGTTGCTATTTTCACTATTGCCAAGCGATTTGGAAGAAAGCCCAAAATTTAAATTTGACAAAATCAAAAGTCAAGAAAAGACAGGTCTCGCTTTCCGCTGTTCTACCTCTCTTACCCGAAAATAAGATAAAAGATGGTTGGGTTTATGTAGCCAACCAGAGCCCAGGTGATGAAAACAGCAAAAAATTTAGCCAATATATGTTGCGAAACTGGCTCAAAAATGAAAACTTTATAAAGACCTGGTGCGTTTTCGGTGAACGGCATAGGACAACCAACTTATTAGAAGGATGGCATAAAAAAATTAACGCAATAGTTTCTAGAAAAAAACCTAATCTGACACAGATCTTAAACGTCCTGATCGAAGATTCAGCTGTGATTGAAGTCCGCACTCACCAAGTGGAACAAAATATTAAAGTAAAAAATAGAACGGAAGCAAGGAAAAATACAGACGTTTTTATCCACGATACCCAAATGGAATTGATAAATGGAGAGATAACAATTGGCCATTTCCTTGAAAAATTAAAATGATTTATTTACACATTCTATATTTCAATATTTATAAGATAAATAATTGTACATTTGAGATTTTTTAACTTTTTAAGTAAAAAAAAAATTATTACAGGGATTGACCATTTACTTGAAAAATTTAAATAATTTATTTACAATTCTTCTATTTTGAATAAGGAGGTAAAGACAAATAATTGTACATTTGTGATTGTTTTGATATTTTTAATTTTTAAATCGTTTTTTTTTGTTTTTATTAGGTAATAGCTAATATTTTATTGATTTGTTAATGTTTTGAATTAGTGATTGCTCTTTTTTAATTGTTTTACTATACTGATTTATCTATTAAGTATATAATATTTTTTCAATAGGTGATAGGTTTCCATAATTTTAACAAATTATGCCTAGTCATTTGTTGTAAATTACCAATTGTTTTATATTTTTGATATTTAGTTTTTATTAAAAGCTTGCTTATTCCAAAAATGTTAATTTTTATTTTTTTGATGTTGTAAATTAATGATTGCTCTACTTTAATTGTTAACTACTGTAAGTACCCTAGATCGACAAACATTTTTAATCAGTGGGTTCCTACCCCGATTAACAATGTTAGAATAACCCACAATGTTTGTCACTGTTTGCAAATTAATGTTCTATAGTGCTAACTGAGATGATTATATATACGTTATTTAAAAAATCATTATACCTAGTCCATTATTGTTAATAAGAAATTGTTTTCTACTTTGCTCTAATTACTCTGTTAATTATTGAAGGAAATTTTATTTAAAATTAAAACAACTTTTCGAAATTCCACCATCTATTCAATTGTTGTAGGTTTGCTAAACAACAAATTTGTCTCTATAGGTATATTATATACTTTTGTTAACGTTGTCAACAAGTTTAATAATAAATACGAATTGATTTTCTAAAAATGAACTTATTGTTTTTAATAATTAAAGACTGGGGGGAATTTAGGACACATGTTACACTCGTTTCCTATTTTCCCCCTTGGTTCAGGGGGGATTACGGGAATAACGAAATTTAAGCGAGGGGGATTTTCGGACATATTTTAAACTAGATTCCTGTTTTCCCCCTCAGGGGGGAATCTCTCAAGGGGGATTTCAGGAACAACCCCCTAAGACTGTGGCAGGATCTAAATCTTTGATAAAAAGCTCGCATTTATTAGTGTTTACTTCCAGGCCAACCTCCCTCAGCTCACGCGTAATTTGCTCCGCATCGTCATACACAACGTCCGGACTTCCCCCAATGGTACCATCATCCAAATACCACATTTAATTTCGCGAGACTAAAAATAAGAGGACCCAGTGGATCACCCTGGTTGCGCGCCCGACTGCGAGGATAAGGAATATGTATCAAAAAATAAATTACTTGGCAATGAGTAACACTGGTGCAAGAACGGGTATAAACTCGGTATATGTTTTTTTGCCTCTAACAAAACAGTGTCCCTCTCAACACAATTAAAAGCATTTTTGATATCTAATTTTAATACTACATCATCTGAAACTCCATAAAAAGAAAGAAATGCGCGAGTGGCATGAATTGCAGCTTCACAACCAAGAGCTGTGCCAAACCCCAACTGAATTGGTTGTAAACAATTCGACATCTCTTGCTTTACACTATGACAACCCAATTTTGCTACTAAGCGTCTTATAACGCTTCCTACTGCTATCGGCCTTACGCCACCGTCCGGGTTTGACAAGGCTGTGTTCCTTATAAAATAGGGCATATTTCCTTAGGGCATGCTTACCCTTCAGCAAGAAATTGCACAATCTAGTTAATGACGCTAGCAAAATTCGCCCGTTATCGCCCGCAGATACGGAAGTTAGCTCCTTTAAATGCTCAGGACGAAGGCAATCGAGACCTGCAGCAGAGCCATTATAAAAAGAAGCCAGAGCGTTCTCCACATCTGCAACTAAAAAGGAAGCGAATTCGCTATTAGAATCCGGTTCATATGGGAAATTGAGTAGGTGCGAAGGGGAAGGATGTTTGTCACGAAGGGCTTTTAAAGTTTCATCATTTTTGGGGGCCAGAGATGAATCCGAAAGCAAAAGCCTTACAGCTCCCCTTAAATTTACGGTTGAGACAATCTCGGAAATGATAAGGATTCATACAAAGGAAGAAAAGCCGTATAACTCGTTCAAGATCTTTTTTGCAAACAGTAAAATGGAGCTCTTCTTGGATGATTACACATGGCCAGACGGCATCAAATTCAGGAAATTTATATCATTCAGGCAGAAACCAGGTGAGGAAGAGGGCTGAGAGATTCCAAAACCATAATGGATAATAAGAATTCTAATGTGTTTATTTCATACAATTGTAAAAACATCAAGCGCAGTATTGATTGTGTTAGATCATTATGTAAGATTTAAAAATCTTACGGCTAGTGCTCATTTGGTCATAGATATATCCGCTGGTTGGTCTCCCATACAAAACATATATTTCATAATCAATTCTAGCCTGTCTATGCGCTTCTGAAACATGATTATTCCAGCCTAAAATACTTTTTCCATTACAGAACCTTTTCACAGTTTGGCTGTTTTTAGAAGCTTCACACAATGCTGTACTAATTTGAGAATAAAAGCCATCAATAACAGACCTATGCTGTAAATCAGAGCACATGTTGTCGGCGCAGTCACGAAATTCAATAGGGAAATCTATGTATTTCAATTTTTCATTGCACAACTTATGGGTACTTATCTATTTCTTTGGAAGATCTATCACCCCAAGCATTACTGTTTTGTTTAACCAATTATTGCTACTATACGATTGCTATTGCACTTGATCACTGATACTTGAAGAAAAGCACTTTTCCTCCATATAATTGCAACACCTCCGTGTGGACGTCCGGCCAACAAACCAGTTGAAACATCAATTGCTGACTTTCCTATAGCACTGAAATCAGAATCAATGGTGTTAAGAATCGAGAGATCTGATGGTAGAAGCCACGTCTCCTGCAAAGCCACTATGTCTGAAGTCTTACATAATGATCAAACACAATCAATACTGCGCTTGATGTTTTTACAATTGTATGAAATAAACACATTAGAATTCTTATTATCCATTATGGTTTTGGAATCTCTCAGCCCTCTTCCTCACCTGGTTTCTGCCTGAATGATATAAATTTCCTGAATTTGATGCCGTCTGGCCATGTGTAATCATCCAAGAAGAGCTCCA